>JASANE010003909.1:0-19613 GCA_030248225.1 Trileptium ribeirensis
GTCATGTACGTATCTTCGTTCAGTTACGTATTGCTACAGCGAATGCGAGTGAAGGATGGATGTTTATAGCGTGGACCTGCGAAAGGATGTAAAGGGCACTTGCGAATAACCCCGAATCGTGTGCCGAGCGTAATATCAAATTGACCGCCTCCAAAAAACACATGCTTCAGACGACGAAGGCAGTTGTCCGCAGGTAATTTTCCCTGTTTCTTTATTGCAATAAGCTCGAAAAATTTACAACATTTTTGAAAAATGAGAAAACCACCATTCTCACTATTGGCTCGGCATTGCGTCTGTCTCGGTGCGACGATGCTGATTTTATCACCGAATGGCGGTCTTTAGAGCGTACTAAGCCACGCATACATAGCGCGTATGTTAATACGGGCGCAACCCACCCCGATCACAGTATCAAGTAGTCGTCGCCGCATATAGATTATTGGCTATATTACATACATGATCGGTCAGCCGTGTGAATAAGGTACACCCCAATGGCTGTTTGTCACGATAAGGAAATCATTTTAGGGACACCACACCAGTTTTTACGGATCAAAAAGAGTCCTTGGTGTATAACTAGGTGTATGTAAACGTATACTGACCAGGTTCATATCCGATCTAATGCTTATATCTATACGTTAATTTGTACCATATTTGCTTAATGTTCGTGACCATACTTTGATCTGTACCGTGCCCGATTCAATGTCTATATACGTGCAGTGATCTGTACCATAGTCGGAGTATGATGATTTATGCATGATGCTTCAATAATTTTATGTTTCAACTAACCTGTGCGTTGTGAACTTCGCGAAACTTATTCTTGGTTCTCATGCTTGGCATCCAACTCGCTCGCCTTTGGCTGGCTAGCACCCCGCAGCATCTCTCGATTAGGAGGAATCTCCCTTGACTTTCCCGAACAACGGTAGCGCCGTGCGAGGAGGGAATTTCGGAGCATACCAGAGCGATTTTCTGCCAAGTAGCTGAGCCTAGATATCGCTGAAATTGGGGATTGCGGAGATAATGACGTCCGGTACCCGTCCAGTTGGGCTCATAGTCACGCGCGTTCCACCCATCGGTTGCATTCGCGGCGAAATTGAGCGTAGCGTGCATTCGTGTCGATTATGTAATCTGTTGTTGAGTGCTCTGATTATTGCTAGCGTTGTACCTTATCCGTGTTAACCGCGTTTTTCTCCGTCGTACAAATTGTTGAATTAAAATCTTGAAAACCATCCGCTGTGTCCCATGTTCAATTTGAAAGCGCAATATGTTTGTCCGTGTGGACCGGCCAACCTCAGACGCCACAGCTTGTGAACGAGAATGTCCCATTCTCTGACGCGTGGGATTCGCCATAAATATTGAAATAATAGCCGAGAGAGAGAGAAAGTGCGAGAGACTTCCATGAAGCTGATACGGGAAATCACTTACTGACACAATACACGCGAAATGCGATGAAATATACTCGGCAATACTCAGCGTTTAAAGCTGTTAATTACATTCAATAAACCATTGGTTAGAGCGTCTGGCGTTAAACTCTCAGCTACTGTCGGATCCCTGTTGGGCCACATAATCTACATCCAGTTGACAGGTTTAAAGAAATAACTAATCGAGTTACATTTAAGATTTATACAACTTTTTCAACGCTCATTCCAACTCACTTCAAAACGATGCCAAATCACAAGACCTCCAGATGAGATTAGAATATGGAACATCGGTTAGGCATCATGACCTGTGAGCAGGTGTCGCTGCTAATCTCCCTGGGGAACCTCCGAAGTCATACCATTTACTAGACACGTACGCAGTCAATCGGGTGGGTTCCGAACACACTTCGTGAAGCGCGCCTGCGACTTGCTAAGCTCCATAGTTTCTGGGATCTGACCAGGAAAAGTGTCGAAATTGTAAAATTTATGGTCCATCCTTAAGGTTATGATAGCCGGGGTCGTATGGGCATGGTCTTAGGAAGTTGCGCCGTACAGCTGTGCATCGTTATTACATTTATACCGTAAGGTATGTCTTCTTATTACCTTTTCACGATATACTCGACTGAAACGTAATGTATATTACAACACCTATAATTAATAAGAAATGCGGAAGTTTATAAGTTTGTTACCGTTGGATACGTCATAGTAATGTTAAATATACAGATTAAAGTATTAATTGCCTGTACCTCGTCTAGTTTACAAGGTGAGGTTACAGCAACGCTATTTAATCAGACGAAAATAAATTTGGATTTAATTTTGTCAAATCCATAATCACGTAATTGAATACATTAAGGTTGATTATTAAATTCATAAAACTATGAACTTAAATGTTATAGTACAGGCAATATGAAGTTGACGACATGTACGAAGACGGATAGAGCAGCTCGATCCTGTGCATCTGAAGAAAAGTTTGAATATGACAGTCAAAGTAGTCTTGATGCTATAATTTACATACTGCTGACGTTTGTCTACATAAGCTGGGACATTCATTGTTAGTTTGTTAGTTACATTTTCGGTTTGCTCTTTCGTCGTCGTTATCTATGGATCAGTAAACGCTTACACTCAGTTAATTGGTTTTATTTAACTTACATCTACATATATTGTAGATATAATTATAATTTTCATGAGTATCTGTTATATACCGTTAAAACTACATGCTATGGAACATATCGTGGGTACAGTGTTGTCATTTATAACTAGGGGCTTCTTTGCGCGATTTGTTGAGATTTTGCAGACGGTACATTTACACCACACCTATACCGTTTGTTTCGTTTGGAAAAGCTGCTAGCTCTGTTTTACCGTTGAATTTACCATAGGCAATAATAACCATTAACTTACAACTTTCTTTGAATGTTTGTTCGATCGTATAAATTTAGAATATTGTAAGTAGTAGCTAAGGCGATCAAAGAGCAAGGGTAGGAGTGTTTTTATTTCAAATTTCACTTTCACGTTGTCTCCAAATTATATTTCTTTCGAAACTACATGTCATTAAAATGACCGGACGACACACGTGGCAAATTGGTTTAGGGTACTGTCTGGTAATACTCAATCAGAGGTTAGAAATTCAGCACTCGTCGGTACCTATTTACGTTTTCATTAGTTTTAGTTCCAGCTAGTATGTACATGATCATATAACGAATAGACACATAACAAGATTAACAGCGCACTAATTTTTACATAATTTATCAAATATTTAACATTGGAACATGATTTTGCAAAAACTTTTATTTCTCATTTTGAGCTGATGTTTACCGGCGAAGATGAAAAAGCAACAAGGTAATTTAAACTAAGTATATTCCAAAATTTGGCGAGAACTAGGGTACCCGCTTCGTACCAGGCGGAACCCAAAATGCTAAAAATTCTAGGTCGCAAGTACTCCTATTAGAAGCAGTCAGCAATAAATAATTTTGCTGTGGTAATTACAAAATATATAAATAATGCTTTTGAAATACACTAACTCAAGACTGACGACCTCAACGAAATTGCGAAATTGCGTAATCAGTACACTGACACAGTACTAGCATTATGCAATGGTTAAACTAAACTAAACTAACTAACTAACTAACCAACAATGTAATTTAAACAAAGTATATTCCGAAATTTGGCGAGAACTAGGGTACCCGCTTCGTACCAGGCGGAACCCAAAATGTTAAAAATTCTAGGTCGCAAGCACTTGTATTAGAAGCAGTCAGCAATAAATAATTTTGCTGCGGTAATTACAAAATATATAATAATGCTTTTGAAATACATTAACTCAAGACTGCCGACCTCAATGAAATTGCGAACAGAATTGAGAACAAAATTTTGCAGTGATTTTAGTTCGAAAATAAAATTCTCTTCACTTATGTTCTACAAGACGCATCTATGTGCACTGCATACGTCATGACCTATGCGGTGTGCAATGTTCGGCCAACTGGCACCTGGGGTTGAATGGCTTTAAAGCCACTTAATTTCAGACACACGGCCAAAATTCAAACCGCACTGGTCCACTATCAACCGAGTTACATGCGATAATAGCAACATATACGCTACATTTAGCCCTGCACATGGTGTTGGGTGACCCGTGCTCTGAAATGGGGAGCAAGAGCAAATGCAAATCTTTTGAAAATGTGTGACATATTAGTTCAATGTAACTGGCTAACAACTAATTTTGCTAATTTTTATGGACAATTCAAAATGTTAATTTCTGATCTCACAGTTTTTGAAATGAGCCTCATTTAAAAGAATCTAATCTAGCACAATATATGGATAGTTTCTGATTAACTTGAGAAAGTATGAGGGCATATTCGTGTTTGGCTTTATGAACTGTATTATAATTAAACCCTAGGTAAGGAGGAATATTAAACGATATGGTACGGATAAAAAATCACATATAACCTATAACCGTACTACAGGAAATGGCGGAATTAGGGTATATATCTTTCATTCAAAAATGTGCTTTGAACTTTATAAAAAAATTTACGAGAACCTCATTTAACTTTACAGTAGAACAAGGTATTACTGTAGTATCAGCAAGTGCAGATGATCGCTTGGTGCGAAGAATATGACATCCATTTGTCCCTACCTCACCAGTTCTGGGCAGAGTAGGGGCGAATGGAATAGGGTCAATCCCGACGCCTTGACACGATGATTCCGAAAAGTTGCTCATACCCTTTTGAAGAAGCCATTATCAACTCTTGGCATCAGCGAATCTGCCCACACACAAGATTACATAATTAGCTCATTAAATTTAGCAACGTGTTATTAATTATCATATCTGTTGAATATTATAACTCAGATTTTGATTGCCTGTCACTTGACTGAATATGTATTGCTGAATTTTAAATTAGCATTGACGTGTAACCCCCAAAGACAACTATAGAACAAAATATAAGCATAACTGACAGTGGACAGTGTGACACAAATGTATTAAAATCAATCACGCACAGAAATTTTAGAGTGTATATGTTTGATACTTATTGCGCACGAAAATGTATGTAACCACGGAGGAACCAAAATGATGTTACTATATACCTGCATAACTATCTTTGAACTAAAGGTTATGATTGATTGGACTAGAAATTAGCTTTGGTGAAAAACCATCCGTTTGTATTACTGACGAAGGGACAACACATTTTTCAAAGTTGTGTATGGGCTGCAACAGAATAGCATTCATGGCTTAACTTTCTCAACAGTATGTATTTAATACAACACTTCAATGTATAAATATCCCTATTGGTATACAACATGTGTATTTATTCGAACTGCATGAGCTCAGGCAAAATCACAACCGTTGTAAGCACGAATAGTGATCGAATAGTATGTTGTGTGGAGTTGTGGTTGAACCTGCGTTGATATTCTCTCACTTTTAAGGCTTCGTGAGGAACCGAGTACCAGCTGCAAGATTGCTCCGTTGTTTATTTGCGTCGATTGCAATGAAACACCCGAAATTGCATCCCTGGAGCCAATTTAAGGTTTTCAAACATTGCACGAGACACAAAGCAGATGATTTGATCGTTACATGGTAACGAGTCTACTCGATTTTTCGATTTTTATATTTACGTTAAAGAATTATTGAATTCAAAGCATATTTTGTCATAATATGGGCATTAAATATGGTGCTGCATAAATATTAAAACCGGGATGACGTTGTGTTGCTATTGTAGGTCCAATAATGACATACGTTTTGTAAATTTATTTACTCTCATGTTCAACTTTTATCGCTTATCCTGAATCGTCAAAAGACCACGCAGTAACCCGCTCAACAAATGATGGAACGTCAAGCTCGGCTGAAACGATAATGACATAATAGTAGTGGTAACGGGCGACAAAATAGTGAAAATCGTCATGACACTTTCCTTAAATTGCTATGTGACGTGCCACTTTACCATTCAGCTGAAACAAAATCTTTAGACTCACGTAATTTACTAATTTATAAGAACGGGAACCAAAACGTACATGCATACTTCAATAGTACACTAATTTTTTCAAAAAACTTTTAGGCGTGCACGATTATTGTCTTAGCATAACGTACTACGATATTTTTATTACATCCCACAACAACGCAATCCTGCTAAAGGCCATATGATATTATAGATTGTGATATTGCGTAATAATGTTAAATATACATGTATTGACTCAAAACGGGGCTACCTTTTTTACACTTTCGTGTAAAGAACAGTGCGCATGGTATTAATATAATATATGCCTGCTGTCCTACATAGAGGTATCACGTAACGAAACTAATAATCGGCAGATGCTAAACCTCAGTTCAGGCAGTTTTGTGACATAGTCGGAATTTTAAAGCTGCAATACGTGTCGGTGTTTGAATACTCGCTAACCACATTCTTTGAATTTGCAGCCTGAACTATCATTTCTATCGCACGGCCTGGGCACATCTACTACACATAGTTTCCAACATTAAATTTGAACAGCACAAATATGCAATATTTCGTTAGTATCGATTGCTACGGCTGCGCTACAGCAGTGAGCGGATACGGATACAAGCGGCCCGGTTCAGACACGGGCTCAAAACTAAAAACCCGCGGGTAAGTGGTACCCGTAGCGCGCACAACTTGCATGATTGATAGTGGGCACTATCCTCAAAACGACTATATGATCCCGTTTATAAGCTATTACTTAGCAGACGTTTTTTTAGCGGCTGATCTCCTGAGTTCTTGTGGTTCGTTTAGACATTGTTAGTTAGTGTCAATCAGAAAAATTATGATGTTGTTGACTCGGCATCATTGCAAAAAACCATGACATCTGCAATGCCATAATATTCTGAGCTTCTTACAATGCCGACCAGGTTTCGGTTTTGGTGGTTCGTTGAGCGGTACGAAGGTGAACTGCACAAGTGGGTCATGTTCTCCCTCGTGCATGTTGTGAAGCGACAGTCGCTAGCAAAAAGGCTTCTTTGACGAAGCTAATGATGCGTCGTTCACAATAGGTTGCGTGCACCTACTGCACACGGTTACGCAAAGAACTGCAGTGTTCGTTGCACTGCGGTTATCGCTAAAATGTAATTTCGATCTTATCTGTTGCTACGAGCTTCGTGCAACAGTTGACATTATATAACGACGCCTGTAGCGAGCATTGCGATTGACGTTACACGGCTTATAACAACAATGTTTAAAAGTGCACGCCTGGTGTAACGTCAATAACGGTTGCAGCACGGTGGTGTAATAAAAAATAATATTTTTGCACCGCAGCTGTAACAGAAATCTTAGTTGCTGCACAGCAGTGTAACAACAGCTGAGAAAAACGCACGCAGCCAGTCTTGTTACACAAACGGAGATTATTGAACGCTGGTGTAACAAGCAGCTAAATCTTTGAACAAATATTTATCAAATCCAAGGTAGCTGCACCATGTGTAACAGAAAACGAAGATGATGTAACTGGAAAACAGGATGCTGGACAGCAACAGCACAAAATCAGGCTTGGATGTACATTAATACTGTTAAGTGTTTCAGTACCGGATCTTTAAAATGTGATTTTGAAAGTTTATCATAAATACGCAAAAGTAGAGGGAGGGTCAATCCCGATTGCACAGCGAACGGTATTACTGCGAGAATGTTTATAGTTTCAGATTTGTTCAAACGAATCAACTCGTCATTTTTGACAGCAAAAATACGTTATCGGCGGAGACATACTATTTTGCTGTAACCGCGAAGACATACAGTAACAGCACAACGGGTGCCGAAGCTATAATGATAGATTTCCAAACCCACCGATCTAGATTTAAATTTGCAGGTTTCACAAATTTCTGAAAAATTCTCTTATCACACGGGTAGGGGTCTAGTGGTCTTATACAAGTCTCAGTTTGTCTGAGTACCCTTTACTAAAACATTTTGGCACGCACACAACTTTGGGCTTCATGTAGTAGTGTATTAAATTTCTCATGCCATGTGGTTCTTGCTTCCTTGGTTGTTGCAGACCACAATTTTCTTCGAATTTCATAATGGAACATAAATTATGGATAATATGAAGAGCCAAAGTAACCCGGCGTGATTAAGATGCTATGTTGACATATATAACATTCGAACCAAAAACTTTCTTTTACCAGCTTTTTATGTCTTAACCACGTTAGCTAATATTTAAAATGCGTAAATGCCGACAATAATTTTGCAGCCGGATCACAGCTTTAAATGTAGAAAATTTATCGTTACAAAGTTAGACGATATGTCGTTGGAGTAGATGAGGACACGATTTAGGTTAATTACATTTGTTTTTAGTTAAATTCTATTAAGACAACTAAGATTCAGTTCTAATTCCATTTTAGCGACTACGTTATATGAAGTTAGAATGCTGAATGAATGTAAGATTAACGTCTTATTGATCTATTCGATTACCATTTCTTGCAATAGATAGCAATGTCATTGACCATGCAATCCATCTTGAACTAAAACTAATTTCATACCAGAATACAGAGTCTACGGAAATTTACATAACTAAGTACTATCTTTTATCAGCACCAACTTTCCTTTGTTCGCATACATCGGTGCTTTAAATATCTAATTTTGTGTTATTGTAGGTCAAAGGCAACTATGAAATGTAAAAAAACTCATTAGCTGTGTGAAAACTTTCTTTACATGCATCACAGGATTATTCTGGTTATAAGGAATACAGTAGTGCAAAAAAATTACAGTTAAGATCAAACTTGCCTTTCTCAGGCGAAAAAAGAACCTGTTCCTAGTGTCCGTATCACCTTAAATACTAATGTGCCTACAATCACAAAGCTAATATATATACACTTTTACCGCCGATTGAAACCGTTTATAAAGGTGTAAATAACCGTAACAAACTTGAATAATTCCTTTGGTAAAGCGGAGTATCTAGCACTTCCTTATGCGGGCGATTTCACAATATAAATTTTTTAACTGCATGCGTTTCCCTGCACACATTCGACTGAGACTGTTTTTCAAGTTTGTTAGCGAGTCTTTCCGATTTTAGCTTTCTGTTTAACCAAAAAAAACTCAGCCGACACGAACCTTCCATCGAAATCTGGTGAACGAGTCAAGTTGAGATTTTTACTTGCCCAAAACAAGCCAAGCGACCCGAACATTAATAATTAGGGATTGTTATCATCTTCATTATATGTTTCAAAGCTTGTTCGCTGAGGTGCGACCCGTAGGAAGGTGATAATTAAGCGCAAATCGCATCGTGTTATTACAAGTAGCAGTAATTTTCTAATTAGTCGAACAGGAGTCCAATAATTCAGTTTGATAATAAAAACTGTAAAAAAACACAAGTGGGTAAGTCACTCGGATCAAATGATATTGTTAACGGTTGAGGAAGCAACATTCTAAGCATCTATATTGCACCTGAAATAGAATGGACATATGTTGGAGTTACCAGTCTGGTTTTATAACTTTAAGGAGTTCGTGTTAGTGAATCGAGACAAATGCTATAGCCAAGCAAAAGTTTTAATTGTTTTGGCCTGGTTCGGCTCGTTCTGAACTTTTATAGACTTGGCTCTTGTAGTGTACTAAATTTCGATGGAAGGCTTGGTCCAGCTAGCTTGGATCAAAAAAAGATCAGCGCTCGGCTTGACCGGTTTTCTGAAAAATAAAACTCGTCTCGGTTCGTTTCAAAATAGCATTTTTCCCTCATCATCTTCAGTGAAAACCGAAAGTTCAAGGCAAACAAGTGTTCTGTAAAATTTTGGTTGATAAACGAAATTGGGTATTTAGCAAGCAAAGCTTTAGTGATCATGTCATATCGAGCTTAACGAGCCAACAGCCGGACCTTTCTTGAAAACAAGGGTTGTCTTATCTAGGTTCGTGCAAAAGTTTAATGCCGGAACACTTAGACCAACACGATTGTTTAGAACCCATATTCTGCTCAACTGATCTGAGGTGAGCCTAAAAGGTCGACTCTCATTTCTAATCATTACCTTAAAAGGATGCAAGGGGAACTAAGCCGTTTTGTTTAATATAATGGATATTAGAGTAACTCTGTGCTGAGTCTTAGTAATATAAGTATTGGGTATATTAAGTATTAAATTCAACTTCAAACGACGTCTTATAGGTCGACGATTTGATCGGCACCCACATACTTATTTAATGTCATGATAGAAAATTATAACTGGGTTAAAAGTATTGCCTAAAGCTTTGGTTTTGGGAATGTGATATGGCACAAATTAATATCAATATACTAATTAAAAATGTGTACATAGTTATCAGCTTACGCACTTAGAGGTTTAGTGATGAGAAAAACATTTGCAATAACAATCTACCTAGCAGTAATAAGTTATTAAGCTGTAAGAAATTAGTAGTCCAACTAATTTGTAGTTGTCCATTAGATAATCGAAATGATAACTGTAAATACTTAATGGATGACTGCGCAAAACTAAGACAAATTTCATCGCTAAGCCCTTTTCAACGATAAAGCATTTTACATTCTCAGTGTTATTGTTATTAAAAGCGAAAACACTGCATCCGCTTATATCAAGCCTTATATAGCTTTGGGTGCTGTAACTTTTGATATTGATGTCCTAAAGATCTTAACATTTTTACTGTACATATTTACAATGGACAACTCCGACATTTACAACACAAAAATAATTGACTTCTGCGCATTTGGTAGACATGTGTGCATGTCATTCACCTAGTCTATGTTATATATTTAATTAAAATTACTCTATCGCATAACTAACCCTTTCATGCCCACTAGGTCCAAATGGACCTAACGCACGCTGTGACTGGTTGTATTTACTGAATTTGCCGTATGCTGTATGTTTGCACGTGCATTTTTGTTTCCTCGAGTTGTGAGGTTCCTTTAAGGAACCGAGCAACAGCTCCCAGATAGCTTAGTGATTTCCGTGCACAACTTTCACCCGTACGTCCCGGGTTCGATCCCTAGCGCCGAGTTTAATTATTCAATCATTGCACGATACACAAATTAATTCAGCCATGAAAGGGTTAAAATTAAATTTAATGTTTCGGAGATTAGCTATGATGCCTTATGTTTTACAAACATCCGACATGTGAACCGCACGTAAAAATGCTTAAAATTGTTTATTTGAAAAAATTACCAAGGAAAATTAAAACCTTGCGGAGCACGAAATTTTTGAAGGAAGCTCTAACCAGGACATACACGTTTCGTATCAGCGAGAGCCGATACTGCCTCATAATGCCGGACCGCCAAATATCGCACAGCAATGAATTACTTTTTAAAATATCCGATAATGATATTAAAACGACTGAAAAGAGGAGATATAAACCTCGATGATATTGCGTAATCGGTACATAAAACATAATACAAAGTTTATGTATTTACCAGTAAACTTAACATTTCTTAATACATATAACAAATCGTAAACTGTATTATAGATAGTGGAAACAAATGGTCCCAGTGAGGCATTTTGTTTTGTGAATCTGGTCAATATTTAGATGTTGAAGACAGCTTAAAACTGCAATTTTCAAGTAAGAACAAAATTATACAACTTAAATGTTCTAAAACCGGAGTTATGTAACCAGGTTGTCAAAATATACTTCTTGAAATTATTGAAACCACGAAACAAGGTTCCAATTTTCATACTCCAATTGCACTCTGTTAAATAACCCCCCGTAGCGTTGTAAGCCTTGTGCATATCTTAATCCATATAGATTGGCACGATTCTGCAGAAAATAACACAAAGTTCGTGCATTTTAAAACAAATAGGATTCGAAATTCCAATTTAGCCGGTTAAGAATTACTTAACGTGCTTAATTTGAGCATATTCAAATGTACAACAAATAAGTTTTATGCTACTACTATCGCACTGCTTTAGCGTATCATTAAGTATCCCTGATTGCGTGCTTCGACAGCTCCGACAACAGACTTTGTTCACGAAATTACTGCTCCTTAATATATTCCAGTTTTAAGAACTTAATTCTGAATCATTCTATACTATCCGCGTTCCACTAATCGTGAACCTTTGATGTCTGAGGTATGAATCGTTTCCGACTGAAAATTATCTTTTCAAAGTCATAGGTTCTGCTATAAATTCAGAGCTATTGTTAATTCAAACAAATTCGTATAAAACAAATTAGCTAAAATATGATGAAATTTTAGTAAAAAAAGTCCAATAAATAGGTTTGCAAAATATATTGAATTACGTCTTTAAAAATATAAAAATAATTATGTAATCAAATGGATAAAATTTGCTATAATAACTTGTCGAGAAATATGGCAATCATTCTTAGAATTAATGGAAATGAAGTTTCTGAAGCCTCGCTGTTAGTTAGATATTTAGTACAATTTAAAATGTAAAACCGTTTGGAGCACCGACACGTTTTAGCTTCAGTTATCCGTTTTTTAAATGCCGCCTGGTTCTTCGTTGCCACAAATGCGGAGCTTTCAAGTTGCAACTGCCGCTATAAATCTAATATGTAGGGTTTGTCAATGTATTATATTTTATTGTGAAACCCAGTCTGTCTAGATGTACATGGGTCACCCAATTTAAAAAATAACACTTCCCTTTACGCTTCGAATTTTGTTTGTTTTGTCTTTTGCGAGAGGTTCAAAATTGATAACCATAAAACGCTCAGAATCAGAAATTGAAATTTAGATGTTTCATCAAAAATGAATAAAATTGGTGACATAGCTAGTCAGTGTTTTACATTATATACTATATATATTGTTAACTATATTTTGTAGCAACCCTTAGAATACAGGAGCTGCTAGAAGGTATTTGGCAAACGTTTTTCGGCAGGAAGTATTTAAGGCTATGCGTTTCGAAGTATGTTTTGCATAAACTATCTCATTCAGTTCGTTAGAAGTAGTACAACAAAATAGTATTTAAGCCTAAAATATCCTACAATATTTTGTTATCTTTTGTACCTATTTTGTAAGAGAAACCATTTAGCTCAAATAAAACAGTGCGTGTGATATTTTAAGAGGTTTTCCAAGTGGAATATGTGCAAAGAAACACTTTCCACGAGAAAACAATCATAAGACCGAACGTTGATTTTAGGGTCATAACTAGGCAAATTCCTAACTACCTTCGGCAGCTGGGTCTTGTGTAATTTAAATATGCTGTCATAGCTAGTGGTAGTTGGACTTTATATTTCGTTCGTTAAATTCAGTGACTCTCCTCGCTGAACAGCGGCTGGACGGATCGATATCGGTGAGGCTCATAATTTTTCTGGTGCGGTTTTGAGAATTAGATTCCTAGCTCAACATTTTGACCTATGATCGTTGAAAAAACCTAAATTATCAAGGCTTTACGTTATAAAGCTTGTATATTCGGCATCTTTTACTTTAATGTCTGCACCTCCGATACAAATTCACGCGTTGTTTTATATATAGTGGCATAAAAGCCTTTGCATCTATATCATTTATTGGCAATCTTACATAGAACCACACACCTTGTCAGGCTTAAATTTCAAATTATTTGGAATTCATAACGTACTTGTTTCTTCCACTTAGACACGAAAACATATCATGCATGTCTTAATGCCCGTCTTTTCAAGAAACTACAATTTTTGGTAATTTACTTTATATAGTTTCCCGAGATTTTGAAAATAAATGGTTAAGTAGTAGCCTAGTCTGAAAGGCTAAGACGCTATCAGGATTAATCCTCTGACATTTGACAGCCAAAATTTGGAAAGTAAGCGTTGTTCGTTACATCCACGAAATACTTAATCATTGCTAACAGTTTTGATATCATGCTTAACAGCTTTCAAAAATGGAACTGTTACAAAAATGTGATATATTGGACCTAAACATGTACCATTTCATTGGCGTTCCTCTTAATAAAGGAATTGTCTACAAAAAAATTGAATAAGTCGCGACAACCTTTTTAAAGCGATAATTAAAAAACCAAATATTTTGTGTAAAGTTATGGTATTGTTCAAAGAGACATCCGGTATTGGACTGGTTGAAAGTCCCAAGTCCAACGTCGCGAACCGCCTGCCGGAGAGCACACGAGATTGAACTGTAAGAAAAAAGCTGTCCGGTGAATTTTATAATTTGTTGCGAATGTCCCTCTTTAGTGTTTGGAACAAAAAACGATCGTGCCGACCGTCAAGCCTGGCTAATAGCATATAACGACGCACCAAAGAACTGGACAATAATGTTCCCTTCCGAAGCTGCGATATAAACCACTGCACTTTTGGCCACCTGATCAATCTTAGACCAATTAATTGTACAAGATACGTACTCGTCATTGTTCGCGAAGTGTATATCCCGTACCGGCAATTATCCCGCTTCGATAAAACGAAAGAATGCCGTGAAACACAGTACCCAGAAAACAGCATCGCGTAAATGTTTCATGTTTGCCGTAGGTTGGATCAGTGGGAAAACCAATGACTTCAGGTGAGATGGTGTCATGGCCTGACGTTTTTGAACCATCCAAGAAACGACACATTTAAGCACCAGATTAAACAAGTGTGACTGAGAATCGAAGTGTAAGGCGGCAATTTTGCGAGTCCAAATAATCGCGGAATAAAGACCGGTTATCGCCGATACGGAAACACCTTGCTGAACTTTGGAGACAACATACAAACCCACTTTCTATGTTGTAACGGGCAAAATGAACTGCCGTTGCAATATTGAACTAACGTATTTGAAAAATGGCACCAATAATGATAAATACGTGGACAGCGTGTTAAACGAAAGCGCCGACAGAGCCAAACGTAATAGTTGCGACTGTGCTACGAGACCGTGTCTTGGCAATGTTCGATACCACCTACTGCACGCCAATAAATCTAAAAAAGAGAACGCGAATTTTTTGGAAAGCGGGGTGGCCTCTGGTAGCGCTAAGCGAAAAACAGCCTTTCGCAGTCAAGACACACGCTGAATCACTGCTTCCATAATTATTCTGTTGTCTCAGTGATATGTAAAACAGATAACTAATCCCATGGCCTTGATCGGGTATTCTTGTTTGTTAATGGAAACGCAGAGGTTGTCAGGGCTAATAAAGGATAGAGCGATGCAGAGGGCCACAAGGGAACCACCAAAATCATTTTGCGTCCGTCAACGAAAAATTTGGTAAGAGTTGGTATAATGAGGTTTATTGGGGGAACCGCCCAGGCGACTTCCGTCACCCAACTATATTGAAACGCATCCACGTCCGATGTACCAGGACACCACATAGCAGAATAAATACTAGTACACTTGGTATTAAAGCTATTGGAAAAGAAATCTATTGTACAAGGTCCCCAAATGCTCTGTAAGCAATCACATAACTCTTGTGTGATAGCTCAATCGTCCCAATCCACTATCCTACTAAGATAATCGGCATGCCAATTAAATTCACGAGGAATCAATACCATATTCAACTGAATATTCTTAGATTGACACAAATCTGAGATTCTTAGCGCGAAAAATCTAACCAGGGTTTCATGCTCCCTCGGGACGATGGAAGGAACCGCTTGGTTATCAGTACACAAGAACACAACTTTATTTATGATTACCGTAAAAAAGCTAACCAAGGAAAATAAAACCGCATAAAGTTCGTGTATAGTGAAGCTCAACCCAATAATGTGTTGCGGCAGTGGCACGCTGGCACAATGTAATGTATTTCTGCATTGAAGAATAGAATAGCACCAACTGAATATTTTGAAGCGTCAGAAAAGCAATATGCGGAATTAGAAACACTATACGAATCCAGGTTCCATATACATAATTTCGGTAGATTATTGAACCAAAAAAGCGCGCATGCTACAAGTTCAGCAGTTTTGTTTTTAAGGCTATCAATTTCGCCCTAAAACTTAAAAAACTATAGACAGCTGTGGTATACAGGATCGCTTTGTTACCAGTCACAGGCCACCAGCTGACTATGTTGCCAGCAAATTTAAGCACAAACCTATCAGAAACCCTCTATTGTGTGAGTAGTGTTAACGCTAAGCTAGCAATTTTTTCACGTTTATGATGCGGTATCGATATAGCGAAACCACTGGAATTAAGTGCAAATCGATCACTTTCACGGAGCGAAACACTAAAGTTTCATGATTAATTAAAAAACCCTGTTTCGTGAGATTTGCATTACGATTTTAGTATTATGTGTGAGCTGTGAGGCCGACAAAGCGACAATCAGACCATCGTAAAGGTACACAAGTATTTTAATACAATCTGATGACCATTTCCGTTCCAACGGACGCAATAATTTAGTGAAAATAAATGGCCCCGAAGAAACTCCAAAAGGCAACCACTGATAAGTATAAAAATACCCTTGCCAGTGAAATGCGAGGAATTTTTGGGATTCAGGCTGAATAGCGATATGGCGATAGCCTGACTTGAGGCCAAAATTAGAAAAATAGCATGAAAGCTCCATAACCTGTAACGTCACCTTGATATCATCCAATTTGAAACTTAACCGCTTTAGCCACTAATTTAGGTAACTACAATCTAAAATAAGGCGTAATTTTGAGATATTTTGAGCCACAGACAATGTGTTAACACAAAATGGGCGTCAAGAAAGGTGCCGAACAACTCGTTTTTCAACTAACGGCATAATTTTAGTAGTAACAAAAGACGAAAATTGATGGGCAGACTTATTATTGCGTAGCCAAAAACTCATTGGCCTTGTGATAAATGGTAAACTATATCCAGTTTTGACATTTAAAATACGTGGGGCACAAGGCAATTGCTCCCAAAACATTTGGTGTGCTTTCAAACGATTATGCATACGCAAACTATAACTCTTACATGCCAAAATATTTTTCTTCGTAACGGATAATTGATGATCAACGGACTCACTGTTGTATCTCGGATTGACCGGAATTTGGCTGAACTTTATACGACTTAGGTTGTTGCGCCCCTTTTAACCGACAGTTTGCAGCAAAGTGACCTGATTGTTTGTATGCATAACAAATTTGTTCACCCCTGAAGAAGAGAGGTCTTTGAACGTTGGGGGGTAACCGAAACCCTGAAAAACTGTAGCCGGCTGCCCCCTTTCCACGAAAAGGCTACCGAGACAAATCAGCGCTAGTAGGTGCTTGGCGATTTGGATCATAATCGCGGCGTTCAGCTGAAACGTTTCGCATGGTGTGATTCAAATTCTTACGTTCCGACGATTCCAAAACCGAAAACAATTTCTTTTTTCCAACTTCGACCTATGCGACTCAAGACCTATGTCACAAGAACGGTTTTTGTCGCTTCTTTAAAATGTCTATGGCTTTATACAGTGGCTTTCTAAATTTCTGACCCACCCAAGACACCTCGGATTTGCGACAAGCTTTTTGAACCAACTCCATAACCCGTTCGTTCATGTCGTACTGATACTGGTTACTAACGTTTTTAAATTGACTTCAGACGACCGAGTCAGGATGGCTAACGGTTTTTCGGAGTCGTCCGAAGAGGTAATTGTCGCGAATGAACTTGGTAACGACGACCTAACCCGACGATGCTTGCCCGCTCTTCGGCCGACAGAACGCTGGCGCCGAATATGAGGACGACCTGTGTGTCGCAAACCCCGCTCCAAATCAGAATTGCCGGTTGGATAAACAAACGTTCTGATAACCATGAACCTGCCCCAAAATCACGTTATCATTTAACTGATGCTGTGGCATAGCATCATCGCGCAAAACATCTTGCTCCTGTGCTGCTAAATATTATTGAGACATTTGTAACAATATACAAGCTAACAAATGCTTAAGAGCAAAAATACACCAAACGTCTCTTTTAGCACTAAGCGAAGCATAGTGTTTTGCAGTCAAGACCACCAGGGCGTTATTCCACAAGAAATAAACAGCTAAACGTGCTCTTTCCTCACTTTAGTAGAGAAAATTGCGCTGATGGCTTGTACACCATGTTTGAGCCCAGAAATTTATAAACTTGAAAATATAAAAAGGGTGTAATCTATGTAGTGTCGAAACCACCAGGGGGGTTATTCCACAAGAACAGCTAAACGTGCTGTTTCCTCACTTTAGTAGAGAAAATTGCGCTGATGGCTTGTACACCATGTTTGAGCCTAGAAATTTATAATCTTGAAAATATAAAAAGGTATAATCTATGTAGTGTTGAAAACACCAGGGGTTATTCCAAAAGAAATAAACAGCTAAACGTGCTCCTTCCTCACTTTAGTTAAGAAAATTACGCTGATGGCTTGTACACCATGTTTGAGCCTAGAAATTTATAATCTTGAAAATATAAAAAGGGTATAATCTATGTAGTGTTGAAAACACCAGGGGTTATTCCAAAAGAAATAAACAGCTAAACGTGCTCCTTCCACACTTTAGGTAAGAAAATTACTCTGATGACTAATACACATGTTTGAGCCCAGAAATTTATAAACTTGAAAATATAAAAAGGGTATAATCTATGTAGTGTCGAAACCACCACGGGGGTTATTCCACAAGAAATAAACAGCTAAACGTGCTCTTTCCTCACTTTAGTAAAGAAAATTAGACTGATGGCTTGTACACCATGTTGGAGCCTAGAAATTTATAATATGGAAAATATAAAAAGGGTATAATCTATGTAGTGTTGAAAACACCAGGGGTTATTCCAAAAGAAATAAACAGCTAAACGTGCTCCTTCCTCACTTTAGTTAAGAAAATTACGCTGATGGCTTGTACACCATGTTTGAGCCTAGAAATTTATAATCTTGAAAATATAAAAAGGGTATAATCTATGTAGTGTTGAAAACACCAGGGGTTATTCCAAAAGAAATAAACAGCTAAACGTGCTCCTTCCACACTTTAGGTAAGAAAATTACTCTGATGACTTATACACATGTTTGAGCCCAGAAATTTATAAACTTGAAAATATAAAAAGGGTATAATCTATGTAGTGTCGAAAACTCCAGGGGGTTATTCCAAAAGAAATAAACAGCTAAACGTGCTCCTTCCTCACTTTAGTAAAGAAAATTACGCTGTTGACAAATGTGACCTTATTATATAGTTGGGTCTTTCCCTGTTTAGCTGAATTCGAGTGGAACGAGAATTTTCAATTTTGGCTGTGGAGGGGGGGTTGAGGAGGTCCTGTCTGTGTGTCTGCGTGTCGCACCTGGATTTCGATAACGGTTGGGCGGATTTTGATGCAAGATAGCACATTCGAACCGCAATGGTCGTTTTAGGTGTAGTGACGGAGTCCGATTTTTGAATTTTTTCCAGTGGGAAATGTTATGGGGCAAAATGACGTCATTTTGGCCCATTTTTCGGGCACCCCCTCCAGTTTTTGCGAATTTTCTCAATAAGTAAACGAGGTATCCGCAAACTGATAGACCTATTCCATGTAGCTTTACGAGGGCTTTCCAATGATATATAACAAGTTTTTCAACTACTTCCCCAATCTGGAATCTATAAGATTATAGTTGGCGTCAAATTTCATATTTGGTAAAAAGTCGTGGGAAATGCACCTAAATGTGTGTTTTTTGTTGATTTTAGTGTCTTATATGGGGTTTTCTGTGCAGATAAACTCATTGCAAGTGTTAGAAATATTGTTGGGCAAATGCTTTTTACACTTCTGGTTCATACTTGGCATAAACAATGACGTTTTCGAAATTTTTGGTGACAAGTCGTGGGAAAACCACCTGAATGTGTATTTATTGTTGGTTTTAGTGTCGGATATGGGGTTTTCTGGGCCGACAAGCTCATTGCGAGTGCCAAGAATTTGTGTGGCAAACATTTTTCACACTTCTGCTTCAATAATTGGAATGAAAAATGAGATTTTTGTCAAGTGGAGTTTGAATTCTTAACGTTCTTTTCACGGTCAATGAATTGATTTAAGTGT
>JASANE010003910.1:0-10042 GCA_030248225.1 Trileptium ribeirensis
ATTTTCATTCGAGATAATACAGAATTTTAACTTAATATAAACTTAGATTAATTGATTTTTCAGGAAAATTTATGTTAAAATTATTTCTAAACCTACCGGTTCTCACAAAGTTATAGAACTTATAACAATTTTCAATATACTCATGGTAAATTTCACTGAGTACCTACCTCTATCTATAATAGTCTATCGAGCTCGATTATCAGGGTATGTTGTATTTTGTGTTTAATTCGTTGTGTTATTTGCATTCCATGTTGTAATGTGTTTTGATGTAATCTGGATAAAATATTAACTTGCACCAAATTCAGGCTAGGCAGAGCCAAAATCACAATATCATTTTTCAACCAAGTTTTACTCACAAATTATAATTCGGTTTATGGAACCAATGTCTTTGTTTTACTAATCAACACAACTTTTTACAAAATCTTTATGACTATAAGAGTATTTTCTATATTTCAACTAAAAGGTTTTTGAACTGGTATAAACTAAAAATTTCTAAATCGCTCAATTTCATATTGCTTTGTATCATTGATTCGGGTAACTATTTTGTGTAATTCAATGTTTGATGTAACGTTATGTCCAAATAACTTTGCTAATTAATTGTATACGGTGTGTAATATGTTTGCTCAGTATTAATCTTTTACTGCCATAATATTTTACTTTTATTCGCATTGATAATATGTTATATTCCATTATAATCATTCTGTTGATGCTTTATATGAATAACGTTGTGGTTATTATTTGCTTATAATATATGGGTTTTCTATAAAATAATTTTTCGTCAAATAGAAATAAAAATTTCAAATACAAGCTTAACCTGCTCCTTAGATCACATACTCAACAGGGACGTTGAGGAGTCGGGTCCGGGGGATGTCAACTTTTGGGCAGGTCTAACCTTGTATTTCCCTCCCTCCTAGACAATATTTCATGGGATTTGACCTAATTTCCAAAATTATACTTAATTTCATTATCCTCCCCTGGGGATATCTATTCTCCCACAGGGGTGACTCCCATATTTACTCCCGGGGGTGAGAAAACTATCTAAATTTTATATTCCGTCTCTTATTTCTCATCCTTTACCCCCATGTTATCCCTTAAAACTGACTTTAAATCTAGAGATTTATCAATTCCAATCATTTTACTTAAATAACACATTTCTCCTTGGTTTACAACTATTTCCTCTCGGTGGGGTGCATTACCTCTCAGCTCCGACCGGGTGGTACTCTCCCTCACCCAGGAAATCTCCTATTATCCTATTTTCATTCAGTTAAAAATCCCCTAATTTTCACTAATTTCTCCTTAAATCAAATACACCAATATTTGACTTTTTCCTAACTACATACGATTTCTTAACTCTCTAAAATGACCAAATGGGGTTCCCCTTAATTATCCCTATCCAGAAATATACTTAATGCCTATGGGATACCTCTATATAACCCTTTTTCTCACCCAAAACTCTTCAAAAATTTTCTTAAAATTTTAAAAATATTATTATTGGTGTATATTATTACTATTGCTAAATAAAATTAGCTAGCTTTTTGTTATTACTCTGGTGTAACGCTAGCTATTAGATTTAGTTTGTTATTGTTTTGACGACGTATGAAGGAGTGTAGTATGTACGAGTTGTCGTTCGTTGCGTATATTATTAGTATTATCGTTGTTATGGTTTTTTTTTTGTTTTTTTCCTTCTTTCACTTGCTTTGTGTGTATGGCGGGTTTAGTTTACTCTGCTTTGTATTACTAGTGTGAAAGGAACGTCTCGATGGTGCACATAAGACTTTCTGCAGCGTTTTCCAAAGTTTTTGTCATATATTCGGTAAAGGGGCACTTTCCCGCTCCCCACTAGATCATGCTACAAAACGTATCTTTTAGTTCCTTGGTGTTAGGTTTTGTGACAAAAACTACTTCCGTAAAGAACGCACTACTCTCCGTACTTTGGTATATACTTATGAAACGCATTTCCGTACACCGTTGTTAATGTTTTTACACACCCGCTATTCGTGTCCCCCTATCTACACACGCACATAAATATATCTAGGTTCATTCACAGTGACTTTGCAGGAGGTTACCTGCATTTCTGGAACCTGCCGAGGAGGCGGGTGCGCTAGGCATAGTAAGCCCTAGCCGGGTTATAAGGCAGACCAGAAAAAGGGCAGCCCATTCCTTAAACGGGAACCTCTGGGTGGGATTGGTCTTTCTCCTTTTCCGGCACCTTTTACCACCCGTTGGACCCCAGGCTGCCACAACATGGGCTGCTCTATCGTCGAAGGCTGTGACATTGTAAACCTTCCTTAGGGTGGGACATAGTTGTCGGAACTATGTCTTAGCGTAAGCCTCGCCTAGGGGTGGTCCAATGCACAGGCCGGGGAAATTATACGCTTAGGGGGCTTGGCAGCTATGGGCCAACACCCACGTTTTATTTGGGGAAAATCCTGTGTCACTTGTCCCTAACACTAACACATAAAATCTTTTAGTTTTTCAGGTTTACGAAACACACGAAAACTCCAGGTAGTACGATTTAAGGTACATGTATCCTTTAATGCATGATCGCACGCTATTGTCCCAAACTAGTCAAAATATAAAATAAAAATTGTTATCGAACAGATGGTTACGCGGTGTAAAACTTTTGGTTTTTGCTAAAATTTTACTATGCAGGAAATATGCTATTCTTGTTATACCTGGTGCATAAGGCCAGGGGTTCATCCCCCCCTTTTGCTATGCACTAATTGTGTTACTATATAATCTTTAAAAATTTTCAACTAATGTCGAATAAATTTTCAGTACACGACAGTGCGTGTTATCTGACCTGTAGGAGCTGAAGGTGTTGTATTCTTTATTTTACTGGTAGTTTACTGGATACTATTTACAGCCTATAGATGGTGCAGGTCACCAACGCGAGCACTACTTTTGGTAAAATACTCAAGGTGGCAGGGCCACATTATTTTCTCAGTACCTGCTTGGTTGGCACTTTATTGGTGATATTAGTTAAAGTTGTTAGCAAAGGCTTCTATCTCAACTGGCTGTTAACCTCAATATTATAAAGTGGTACTATTTATTTTCAGACGACTTGTAAATAGTTATAGCTGCGTCGTCTTGGTGTAATTCTGCTATCTTAATACTCGATCTCTAAAGGTAAAGCACCCATCTTTACTTTGTGTAGGCAACGTAAAAAGCCGTGTGTACTCACAAGTAAACAAACTTATGGAAACCCCTTTCTAGCTTCAGTCTGTACGTATCTCAACTCTCGCCGCTTGTCGAGCTGAGATAGAGCTTGGATGCCTTCAGAACTAATATAGTTCACTCCCACTCCGATTCCACCCATGATAAAATTTCTTAGTACAAACTTTCTGATTCCAATTTTTCAATTTTACTTTTTAAGAAAGTATGCCAGAACTTATTCAAAATCTTTTTACTACGCACTACGGGACTGTTATGCGGACTCTTCGCCGTAGTGACATTTCGCCTAAAGTATTTTGCATGAAATTTACAAGTATCACATTCAGAACCTGTGATCTCGGACACGTTCTGGTGAATCTTAAACTTAGGGGTGCGTGTGCTAGTCTAACCGGACACGGCACCGCCACGCAAAACTATTTAAGAAATCTCTAAATAAATTATTGTATTAATTCGCAATATCCTAATGTTGGTTTCTAGACTTTTTATTTTAACTTTGCAAACTCTTTTTAAAACTTCTTCAATCAGGTCTTACATGTATTCGGTCTTACAATTCAAACTTTTACAAAGTTTTGCTCAATGTCATAACTTACTCTTTTTCAAAATGTTATAATGTCCCATGGCCTGTCAGTCGGACTAGTCAGGGTACAACCGTTGAGGAGCTAAGTGCTCACATTCGATAACGTTAGTTAAAATTTTCGGGTTAAATTTTGAAATTCAGCAGTTCTATTTAAACCTTTTTAGTATAAATTAATTACCCACGGCACGTTCTCCGGACTCGCCAGGGTTTAGGCAGTGTTAGCACGGGTATGCAGCTCTGCTAACCAAAATTTAATTTAGCCTTAGCTTAATTCTGAAAAAGCCATACCTAAAAGGATGCCGAACGCACCAATCCTATCCTTACCTAAACTCACAATTTTTATCCCATAGCAATTTACTTTTTAGTGCCATCAATGGTCTAAGTCTGTTTAGGTTGCAGGGCATAGTTGGTTTAACTTTAGTTTATTGTAATGTATACACGTTCACACGGCCTATTCAGTTTAATTCGTGATCAAGCTTCAAACATTGACCTAAACTTGATATCCCTGCCCGGGACAATGACATGTCTACCGCTGGGAACTCGCGCAACTCTCATACAGTGATAAAGGGTATCTCCGACCGCTGGTAGACCGGTGCATCCATTGGTGGCTCTCACCCCTAATTCTCGATTTCACTTCTTTTTGGGCAATACTCGAACTCGCTTTCAGCTTTCACCCCTTTCCCTGTGGCCACCATTGGAGATGTCGGTTGCGTTTTAGTAAGAAACGTGCCGCGGAGAAGGCCGATAAACTCACAACCCCAACTGGACAGTAGTCGATCGCTACCGTACAGTTTTAGTAACGTAGTTTGGCAGCCAGCCGGGGTCGGCTTGTTTAACATACTGGCACCCATTAGCATAAATGTCGTTAAATTAGAAAACGTTTTCTTCACTGAGCACTAAATTTAGTACAACTAACTGCTAAGGCTACTTAAGTCAGACATTTGGCCTAATCTATTCAGACGAAGATTAATGACAGGAAGTTACGTTTCTGGTATTTATAATTCGTGATTTTACGACTTTCCTTTACTTTTTTCAAAACTATTTTTTCAACAACAGTGTCCAGGAGCGTAGCCTTGTAGTTGACGGATTGTGCGATATTCTAATCAAGTTCAAAACTTATTTCTGAGGTAATTCTAAAGTCAATTTCAATACTAAGTGATATTTGTATTTACTTCCTGCTTCAAAATGACTCTATTTCTCGTCTAGTGCCCTCAGATGTCGCGTAAATCGGTAGCTACAGACCAGGTGGTAGGAGGCCCATCATCACGAGGTAAACATTGTTTGTTTATCTCGTGGTGATCGGGACATACATATGTATATATATAATATAAATCTAAGGCACAGGTTAATTTAATGAAATATATACTCGCACGGTGCGTCAACCACCCGGGGACTTGTGTCAACGCACAAGGGCTATAATAGAGTAATAGATAAACTAACGCGCGACTAAACTTAAAATAACCCCGGCAACCATACTATTTGGTATTTTTAGATAACATTTGTTACGGAACGCTTTTTGGTCAATTGAAATTTACGTAAAACTGTTCGCGAACACGGCGCTCGCAATTCAAATCTAACCATTTAGTGTTCGCGAAAATTGAAGTAAAATTACCCAAATGTTTGAGAACGAAAATTTGTCGATTTGATTGTGACGAATTTGTCGATTTGATTGTGACGTCACTTTTGCATTAAGTTTGTTCGCGAACACTGTATAATCCAAATTTAAATGATAATACATTATGGAACAGAATTTCTGTGAACTGAAATCGCCAAATTCTGTTCGACCACACGATCTAATTTCTGGCACTTGCTTTGAGTTTGCCAATTTTCGGTTAACGAAAAACCGAATGATTTTAAGCCGGTTTTCCGTAACATGGATTTGCGATTCGATATTGGTAATGACAGAATAGGACGGTTGGCGGTGTCACCTTAAATTTACTCACGCATAACCTAAAATTATATCGCTCAACCCATACTTCCTAAACATTACTTACTATAACTTAGGCTTCAGGATTTAGGCTCAGGTACTAGGAAGTTGTAACATAATCCTAAACTGAAAAGTAATAGGATTAGGGGTCGCGGGGTGAAACAACTTGTTGCCAAATCGAAATCAAAACCGAAAGTCAGAAGTCAGACTGCAAAAGTGACCGGTGTACGCTTAGTGTGACCAAAATATATGGTACCACAGAATAGCTCTGCGGCTTTTAAATATGAGTGCTAAAGAATAGTGCCGCAAGTCATCTACGGGTAATGATACTAGTTCCTTAATATTTTATCATCTTTCGGAATAAACATTCCTTAAACGTGTTTGTTGGTCAACTGTTTACAATTAGTAGAGTGATTAGATCCGAGCAAAGATCACGACGCATCGCAAAATATAGGGCACGAGTATTGATCAGCGAAAGTAAAGACGCGCGCCGCTAGATCATCAAGAAGTGACATTGCTAGGTGCTTTCTAGGTAACTACGTATAGTGCTTCGTCTTAGCCTGCAAGGTACCTAAACCACTGAGCACAAAATCTTGTAGCGCATAAAATGTTTTTCATTAATATGTAAATATCATAATCAACCATCGGAATGGTGATGTTTTGCTAATGTTAAGATTGAGCTTTACGATGGGCGGATTATACATTGTTAAGATGAACAAAAGTCTCAAAAACAGGTAGAGTTGATAAGGAAATTTGTTTTAGTTAAATATATCTTGTTTTGCGTCATGATGAAAAGCAATAATCACTTTGGACGGTTCAATAAACGTACGTTTTAAATATTGCTGGGGTAAACATGTGGAATATTTCAAACGCAAATTTTTATCTTGATGCATGATTCCGCTAAAGTTTTGTCTTTCGTCGGAGCCTGAATTTCGGTTACTGTTGATATATTTAATGTGTGAACATATTTATCAAAAATTTTAATGATTTTAGAGCAATTCTTTTAAAAATATATATATACGTGTGAAGATTTTCTACTGCTTTAAACGTTCATAGAATCTATTGTTCTAAACCGCTGTCATAAAGCTACTCGTTCTTACGATTGTGACAAATATATCAATCTTCGTACGCTTCGATATTTACGAAACTTGTTTGTGTACCGTTGTTGTTAAGTAAATTTATATTAGTCGGAATAGTGTTGACTGTGAAACGACAATTATTATGAATCGTTTATTCGGCCGCGGAGCAGCAACAGCGCCTCCTCCCAGTTTGACCGATACAATTTCTGGAATTGATTCGAGAGGCGAGTCGATTGATAAAAAGATCGCACGGCTCGATCAGGAGTTAGCGAAATATAAGGTATGATATATATACATATCTTTAATATATATATTATAATGCGTTTTCTGGCTGTATGTCGCTTAAGGGTGTATCTGGTATAGGGTGATGAATCTCTACCTCCGCAGCAACGCTCTGAGTTACAGGCGCGTTCGATATGTCATGAATCTAATGACTCAACCAGTAGTTTTCGTCTAGCTGGAAGCATTGTATGGACATTTCAACACGCTATTTTATGAACCGCGTTGGGGAACTCTTACATATATTTAACTCTGCTCTTGTGGATAAGAAATGTTGCGCATCATCTGCCTACCGCACACTAGCAGATATACAGAACTAATGGATAAAGATAACATGTACATTAAGAGTTCCACAAACTGTAATGTATTTTGCCACAGGTTCCGTATCTTTACGTACCTTTACGTACCGGCGTCGCAGACACCATCTTTAGCGATTGTTTGACCATTTGTTTGGCTCTATCTGCGACGGGATTTTATCTCCAACAAAAGGAGATCGAGAGATTGCGATCGAACTATAAGTACAAGGCGAAAGGCAACAGAAAAACAAGACGATTTACAAAGGGATGTCAAAGCTCATTTAGCGCCCCAGAGACATGGAGTTGACGTTTGAAAGTATTGAGCGATGATGCATTCACAACGGTTGCCGGTATAGTTGAAAAAATTTCATTCTATATCATATATTTATCATATATGTTCCATAAGTAACGCCCCGTCGTTTAAGTGACCCAGCACGCCAAATAATGAACATATCTAAAAGTATTGTGACATACACGTACTGTCATATACAAATTAGGTATTTTATGAAATACACTTACCATAAATGCTAACCAGGGCGCCTCCAAAACCAAAATAAATACATTCTTCCAGTAGAAAACACACAGACTTTGGCAGGCTTTTTGAACTATCCCAGGCTCCAGAAGTGCGAGCTCCTCCGATATATCATCTTTCGTATAGTAGGAGAAGGTACGTATACTGCGTTTGTATACCTTCGTTTTCAATAATCAACGCACAAAAAACTCAGGTGGGTGGGCCATTTCACGGGGCCTCAGCGCCACAGCCAACGGTCAGGGAAGATTTCGTCCAACCACCGGTGCATAGTCATCGCAAACTAAAGAGGCGCGCCATCCTGCATAAAATGAAGCCTATCAATATTTGGTAACTGTTTAATATTAAGATAACATTCGCGTCGCTGGCATCATTGGACAGTTTGTGTTCGCAGTATATACCATCGAAAAAGAACGGCCAATATAATGACCCAGATCGCATGCCGACCCATACTGTCAGCAGAGGTATTCATATGGCGTTCGATAGTGTTATGCGGATTTTATGCATGCCAATAAACACAATTACATCGGCTAACGTGGCCGTTCAGTTTAAAATTGGTGTCGACCGACCAAATGACTTTGTCAGCTAAGTTCAGATCATCATCGAAACGCTGTAGCCATTTCTCACATAATTCTACCCTGCTACCATATCCACCCTCATTCAGGGCATGCATTAACGTCGGTCTATAAGTTTGAGATACAGAATTTGCACAATTCGCAAAGCAGTCGATTTGCGGATGCCAGTTTCAACAGAGCAACGGCGAATTGACTTCGTCTGAGTATTGTCAAAATGATAGAAACTATCAGCTATCGAAACATCACCTGATGCCGTCGGTTCTCTCCTGTTCTGGGCAAGTCAGCTACGGGTCCTGTTATATCAAACCTTATATTAAATGAAGAAATAGTTTTATGCTATGGCGGCTGTGAATACGAATACCGGCACTATTGTCGCACAACTTCACGGCGATTTCAGATTTCTGAATACAGTGTTACTACAGTTCTTCTATCAGCCAAATTAAATCGAGTATATACAGGGAGTAACCGGAATTCCGGTTCCGGCGAAAATCGTGTTCCGGTTGCGGTTCCGGCAAAGGGCTAAAACCATACCGGAACCGGAATTCCGGTTTAAAAATTTTCTTTGAAATTTCCCACGTTTTTTGCTTCATCATGTAATCCAAACATATGTAATATATTACCTTGATTACTTTGATCCACCACCAGTCGTCGATGAACAATGTAGATGAAAATTGAAATGAATCAACTGATGGTAGCGAATGCCGGTGGCTAACACCGGCGGCAAAGCAGAAAGCCTGAAACAGGCGAAAGAACGGCAGCACCAATTAAGGAATTGGCAAATGGCCTGAGGCATGGAGCCGCCGCTTGAAGGTGGGAAGGGAGGGGGCGGTAACCACTGTTGATGGTAGCGAATTCCAAGCATCCACAACGCGATAACTGAAGAAGTATTTTGTCGCATCCAGACGTGGTACAGATGGATGACGTATTTTGAACGGATGCCCCCTAGTTCTTGAGTCATTAGCCAAGACTACAATGTCGGTAGCAGCGAATGCGAAGTGATCGTGGAAGAGTTTGTAGAGAAACAATAGGTCTTGTCGAAACCTTCTAGTGGACAATTTCTGTAAACCCAGCTGGAGAAGACGGTCCTCATAGTTGAGACGCTCTAATCCAAAAACCCGTTTAGTTGCGAATCTCTGAACTTTTTCAACCAAGTCAATGTCCCGGGTTAAATGGGGGCTCCATGCCTCACAGCCATATTCAAGTTTAGAACGCACCAAACTTTTATACAACGGTAAAAACACAGATTTGGTAACCGGGTAAAAGGTACGTAAAATGGTAAACAATATTTTATAAGCAGACTTAACAATAGATATATATATAGCATGAGATGACGATTTCAGATTATCCGCTATAATTACACCCAAGTCATTTAACGAGCTCACACTTTCAATTACACAGTTGTCTAGGTAATAAATATGACGTGGATTATTGAACCCAAAGTGAATAACTTGACTCTTTCCAGAGTTAAATCGTAAAAAATTGTCATGAGCCCATTGATTACAAGCTAAAATATCGGACTGAAACTGTCTAGTATCATTTTCATAGTCAGTACGTCGCAGACAGCGGGCGATTCGAGTATCATCCGCAAATTTACCGACAAAACAGT
>JASANE010003911.1:0-76030 GCA_030248225.1 Trileptium ribeirensis
TATCATGCCCCCCATCTAAAACTTATTCAAGAATCTCGCCCGAATCGGGAAAATATAGAAAAGCGGTGATAGCACCAGCCTCTCACACGAGCTCCCTCGAAAGCTCTGAACTGTCAGGGAGTGTGAACTTTGTCGCTCCGAGTGAATGAACGCACCACTAGCACAAGGTCCCTGCGAGCGTCTCAAGTCGCCCATTCGGATACCCCGTGGTACAAGATCTCCGTATCCCCCGCGCCCGCTAAACTCGAGCCGACGGTAAGCAATATCAAATTACCCCGTTTCAGCTCGGCTGTAGGCAATGTATAAAATACATACAATATATACATGCATGCATACATGGGTATACCTCCAGAAGGAAATTCTCCCGAGAAAACTCAAAAAAAGCGTGATCACTGTCACCCATTCCCTGAGCCATAGATTCGAGAAGAAACTGTCAGCGTGGAGACCACGAAGCGAAGGTAACTTACCTTCTTTGGTTTGTGGTTCAGTGGATCTGCCATCGCTGTGCAGCGATATATCAGGCGATTGACACGTGCCCGAAATCCTGAAGATCCTCAGAACAATATCCGGGGATCGCGGGTTTGAAATAACCGATTGACCATGGCTTGTAAGGACTCCCGCGACTCAGCCAATCCCGACGAACCCCAAAATCGGTCGACTCACCAAACCCTATCCATTATGCCCTTAATGACCGGTTACCTGTCGAGATCCACGTCGACCAGGTACGTGACAGTTTTGAAGTCGGTAACCAACATGATGGTCGAGTGGTTAATACATATGGCTTGTATACTTAGAGGCTAAAAGAAGGAACAACGGGAAATCAACCCCGATGTACGATCGAAACTCAGCAAAGGTAAAGGACCAAAGTCCTGTTGCAGTTTTTGGTCTTGATCACCCGGGCACCCCCAAGCAAGGAAAATCTTTTGACCCCAACGGCCACCTCTTAATTTCAGGACACCGGACTAAGAGAACGCTCGCGAAGCTTAAAATTTTGATCTTCACCACCACAACAATCAAATTCCTCTGGGATGCTACTTAATTTAGGATAGTAGTCAAGTCTTCTTTGAAAGCTCATAGGCCGGGGACGGAGAGTCAAAAATGGCTACACGATCCGAAATGATTAGCGAAAGCGAATGTGGACCGGAAACGACTGAAGGCTGAGAGATGTCCGATCACTTAATGTTTAGGGTGATGCGGCGTTTACGTTACAAAGAACTCCATGTGAAAGTTTTTGTTTTCTTTAACTGTTAGAAAGACCATACCATCCAGTGGTATACAGTGTATACCTACACTATAGATGGTGTACTACATCATCAACTTAGGTATAGTGTTTATGCCTACCTACTGCTTTTTACTGACGGTGTCAAAGACACTATATATAAAATTTTACTGACGGTGTCCAAGACACCATATAAAAATCTTCAAAGTGTGGGGGACACCATAAAATATCGAAAATGTCCCTAACAGCATGTTCGCTAATAAAAAGTAAAAATGTTGACAAAAACCCGTGCGATGAATCTAATATATTTTTGACCATCGTTCCAGGTGCTTGAAGCATTTTGCAATTACCTTCAATATTACAGATTTTTTGATTTTGCAACTAGCTTTTTCATACAATAAAAATATAGCTTCCACATTGTTACTAACATTATGTCTTATATAAAACTTGACTTGGCCGAAGTCGAGGAACAACAGAATTCTTTGAACCAAGCAGTCCGATCCCATGCGACATTTATAATCACCATGCACATGCATTGTACCTTACTGCTCGTTACTTCCCAATGCATTTGTAACCGCTTATTTATATACGGCATATCATATTCGTGCTGTGATTTTAATATAAGTAAAACTATACGTTGGTATTTTGCGAATCTATTACAAAACGGGATTTGCACAATATTAAAATGCTTTAGTAATATACGCTCAAAAACGGATTGATTTATTGTTGAATACTAAAAAATTCAAGTAACCATTTAAGCAATAAAGAAAATGTTAACAAATAAAGTAAAGTAGTAAAAATGCGCGAATACACGAAATGCTTAAAAGTACCCGGTAAGTAAACCGATAAACTGAATATACTTTTTATAATATATTAAAATAATTGTGGCAGCAAAACCACGCCTGAAAATAATTTGTTGGTATAAATGTTAAATATTAAGCAATAGATTTCATCAATACATATTATGTAAATCAGCATTGGCGCAAATCCAAAAAAGTGGGGGCGAGGGGAGCTTTTAGCTGTAGTCAGGACCACAGGTCATAACGCTTAGGTTAGATATTATATTGTATGCAAGTTGTGAATTAACAAATTAAAAGTAAAATACTGTGATATCTGTGAATTTTTTCAGGTATATTATTTTCTATTTAGAAATGTCATATATTAAAGGCCCCCAATGTCTGGGATTTAGGGGGCCAGTAGTGTAGTCGGTGCGTGAAGGTACGCATAGGGCTAGGGTAGTTGGGTAACCAGAAATTTCATGCTACAGCAGCCCCTCCCCCACCGCGATCGCCGCCTATGCTCGTAGCATATTAGATGACTGGTTTGTACATGTATATATGCTCGACGATGGGACCAACGACGGGAAAACTGGTGATCCAGTGAGTAGAAAAAAGGGGTCACGGTGACCAACATGACTATTATTTGCGCTCAGCATGAGGATTCGTCAGCATGTTAGCCCCATAACATTAAGATTTATGTACGACGAGGTCGCGTGGCTTTACCAGGTACTAGATATAGCAATAAATTTCGAGTCACTGTGAGGATGTGGTGTAGACAGTGGAGTAAACCTGGAAGTGCAGCGACAGTTGATTTCTAACGAAGTAAAGGTCTTACTGTGTTGGAGAAATTCTTCAACTCATCCGGATTGTTTACCCTTGTGCTATGTTACATAATATTTAGTATTGGCATGGTGAAGTGCTTTACAAACTGCTGCTTTACAGTATGTGTTTTTCGAAATGTCATGGAACAGTGATTGATGTGCTATTTGGGTTTCTATCAGAGATGGTCGTGGGTCACTGGGGCACAAAGCCGTAGGGGGCCTGGTCACTGAGTCATAGGTCGTGGCCCATTTTCGTTTCGACCATGAACGTCTTTGTACCTTAGGCTATTTAAATTCTGTTGGTCGCAAAAAATTTTTATGCATATACTTTCAAATATATTCTGAGTTTGAATGTATGGATCTATTTTACGTGAACGTGGTTATGTGATGAAGTAAATACGTTAGTAAATACTAAGTAAGCACTATTGTTGCGTACCACTGGGTGGCATGTTCTTTGGATCCGATATTCAAACACTTTCAGTTTGTGCCCGGTCTGACGCAAGCCGATCGTAAATTCAAACAAGATCGTAGCGTTGACATTGAGCAGTGGGTAAAATAAGAAATGAGACCCATTGCAGCGGAAATCACTAGGATTTTTTTCATCAGCGCCAATAAATAGCTAGTTCTTTATGCGCATAAAACATCATCCAGCGTGCGATGTCTAAATTTATATGTATGCGGGAAACATATATACCTGCGGTCCTGCGCGGGCTCAGACGCCCAACCATTTGGCGTCCGCGTGGTGGGACCGGATCTGGCGTGCACGGACACAGAGTCGCGAGCCAAGGCCAAGTCCGGGCTCAAGAATTCAGGCCCCGCGCACACCTCTGGACCGGCTTTTCCAAGCATAAGCACTCATTTACGATTATGACTACCCATGGTATAGTATTGTGTAACCACTATAACTGTTCAAGGTGAAGGTCGCGAAAGTGGCTTTTTGCTCAAGACTTGAGTCAGTACAAGTTAAACGAGGCACGAACCAGTTTAGTATGTTCTTTAGTTGATAGTAGTGAGTTCTTCGTTTTGTTTTAGATTTAAAATATTCGGTGCTTTATCACAACCGTATTGCTAATGTGTTAGAACATTCAATTAAATCTTACAGATGAGGATGTCGATGTAACATAGCTTAGACTAAATGTCCGCCTGCACCTAAGTCCTTTACTCAGGCTTCGTATTGCCATTATGCTTGGAATATGTTTGAGCTGACATTACCGTAATAGGAAAAAATTTCAAAGTATATTTTCTAAAAATCACAAACCAATATTTTTAATGTCATTTTTTAATTAAAAAACTGATACTGAAAAGGTAAAATAATATTTTATATCGCAAAAACATTCCCAATAAAATGTTCAAAAAGAACTAAGCATCTTCGGGGAACGAAAATGGGAAACATTGAAAAACGGCAAAAACACAGTTATAAGAAACATTCCCAATAAAATGTTCAAAAAGAACTAAGCATCTTCGGGGAACGAAAATGGGAAACATTGAAAAACGGCAAAAACACAGTTATAAGAGACATTCCCAATAAAATGTTCAAAAAGAACTAAGCATCTTCGGGGAACGAAAATGGGAAACATTGAAAAACGGCAAAAACACAGTTATAAGAGACATTCACAATAAAATGTTCAAAAAGAACTAAGCATCTTCGGGGAACGAAAATGGGAAACATTGAAAAACGGCAAAAGCACAGTTATAAGAGACATTCACAATAAAATGTTCAAAAAGAACTAAGCATCTTCGGGGAACGAAAATGGGAAACATTGAAAAACGGCAAAAACACAGTTATAAGAGACATTCACAATAAAATGTTCAAAAAGAACTAAGCATCTTCGGGGAACGAAAATGGGAAACATTGAAAAACGGCAAAAACACAGTTATAAGAGACATTCCCAATAAAATGTTCTAAAAGAACTAAGCATCTGCGGGGAACGAAAATGGGAAACATTGAAAAACGGCAAAACACAGTTATAAGAGACATTCCCAATAAAATGTTCAAAAAGAACTAAGCATCTTCGGGGAACGAAAATGGGAAACATTGTTAAACGGCAAAAACACAGTTATAAGAGACATTCACAATAAAATGTTCGAAAAGAACTAAGCATCTTCGGGGAACGAAAATGGGAAACATTGAAAAACGGCAAAAACACAGTTATAAGAGACATTCACAATAAAATGTTCAAAAAGAACTAAGCATCTTCGGGGAACAAAAATGGGAAACATTGAAAAACGGCAAAAACATAGTTATAAGAAACATTCGCAATAAAATGTTCAAAAACAACTAAGCATCTTCGGGGAACGAAAATGGGAAACATTGAAAAACGGCAAAAACACAGTTATAAGAGACATTCCCAATAAAATGTTCAAAAAGAACTAAGCATCTTCGGGGAACGAAAATGGGAAACATTGAAAAACGGCAAAAACACAGTTATAAGAGACATTCCCAATAAAATGTTCAAAAATAACTAAGCATCTTCGGGGAACGAAAATGGGAAACATTGAAAAACGGCAAAAACACAGTTATAAGAGACATTCCCAATAAAATGTTCAAAAAGAACTAAGCATCTTCCCGGAACGAAAACGGGAAACATTGAAAAACGGCAAAAACACAGTTATAAGAGACATTTCTCCGAAATGACGAGACCGGTGAGACCAAATAAACAGTACATCATTTTATTTCCGTAAAGTCCACAGATGAGCAGCGTTTGAATCAGATTGTAACAGGTCTTGTAAACACCAAACGATTGTAAAAATATAAACATATATGACAGTCGTGATTCAACAGCGAAAACTGTGAAAGTTTCACGGGATCGGAAAATGTTTATCTGTAAAGGTTGCAGCGACTAAGGCTGAAAAACTCAACTTTTCAATACACGACCGTCTTTCCCACATAATGGCAACGTTCTGGAGGATCATCATTACATCATTTACTGAAACTCCCACCCCTTAACTTAGAAGTCTAATGTGCCAAGTCCTGAAACTCATCTATCACCGTTATCTTTTTGTATAAGTCTTTGACTTCACCTAACAACAAATCAAAATCGCCAGCATTCAGTATCTCAATTCCGCTGCGCTGTGATTTTAAAATTATAAACTAGTGATCATTAAACACATTCAAAAGCTGTTTCAACCGTAGCTGTAGCACCAAATGATCCTAAACCGTTGCTTTTCCGTAATTGGCGAATTTACCGGAGCATAATAGGTTTTACCGCTGTGGCAGACGATAAATATATAGATATAAAAATAAATCTAGTACATCATTAATAACAGCTTTCTAAATAGGATAGAGCCTAATAATGTAACCAAATCTCAAATAATGCTTATTGCCACAGCTAATGACAGTGGTGCTGGGCTTAAATCGCGGAAAGCGTGATTACCACAAGTCATCACAAATGTCTGCTAAGCATATTTTTTCCTAAGTATAATAATGTCGTTTTTAACGTTCAAATTGATATATTGATGCACAATGGGATGTAAGATGATTTTAGCATAAGTATTCTACGTAGCTGATGATCAAGTGCGTTAAGTTAAATGTGAGGCATTATTGCCTCGAAACTAATATCGTGTAACTAATAAGCTTCATAAAATTCTCTGAAAAAGAGTCATTTGACTTAGTAAATTTACAGACTTATGAAAAAATCACTGATAATTTAGCAAAAAATCTTGAGTCATTTCTAAAAATTAGTAGTTATTTTAAATGAAATTTGATTGTTATTATTTTGGGCTGTTCAAAAAACAAATAAAAACCCTTAGCGAAGAGTTCCAAACGGAGGAGAATAACACTTTCCAACACTCATATTTTGCTTAACCTGTATTTGATGTTGTGAGAGCTTCCTTTTTAATTCCGTCTATTTTCGAAAGGTATGAACAAAACAGACTGACACCTTGGTTGAACCGATTGTTCAACGGTATCCCGGCCTACCATTGTGTTTTAACGTACAGAAATCAGGAGATGCTGCAGAAAGCGTCCGTGAAATATATAATGGGTTTACTTACAGTAGGGTACTCTGAAATGACGCTCTTATTTTATGTACTTTTGCCCAAACCCAACTATACCAGACTGAAAAAACATTGTAGATCATGTTGTACCGCGAGATTCTCATCCAGCTCTTTAAACTGTGTAACTCCAAATGTGTAATGTTACATTATGCAAACCTGACGGAGATTGGGTGCTATTTTCGTAAAAATGTATTATGTTTGTATAGTACAGCTGTATAGTACTTTCGGGAATTAGCCTACTGCTTGACGCACAACTGTAATCTTCTTTCAAGCTGTTCAAATGGTTGGTTTGAACAATATTGGCTGATATTCTCTTCATAGTCTGCTAAAGCAGGCAATGTTAATCCGCTTTAATAAATAATCGCTCACTCGTCTCAAAGTTAACTTTTCAGCAAAAATCATCGATTAGTGCAAATTAAACTAATCACAAGTGTTGTCGTGAAGTCACAGCTAAATCGGTACGAAACATTACGAAGATCAAGCATTATTTGCTCACCTCTATCATCTTAGAAAGCACATGGAAGATGTTTTAGATAATTCATTTGTATCCCGTCAAGTAGATACTTCTAGGAATTAAAATTTATACAATTCCACAGATGGTTACAATCTCGAGGAGGATTTGATTTTTACAACAAATTCGACAGCGAAAAAACTTAGTTCCTGCAAAAAGTTATGGATTTTTAGTTTTTGTTTGACTTTGTCTCGCAAGTTTGACCTCGTTTTAAGCGAAAAATTTGACAGCAGTTTTTGTATGCGGTTTGTACAGATTTCAAAATTCCAGAATCTTAGCTAGCGACAGATATGGCCTTCATCAAAAATTGTAGCTCTAGAAAGATTCCTTTCGCCGTGCTGCGGCCATTTTATTTATCGTCAACATTTCAGAAAGAAGAGTAGAATTAGAAAAATTAGCGGGTGTCTTAACCAGAAGACATTTATAGATTCCTTATGACCATGAAAATGTACGTATGGAATGGCGTGGTGAATTTAAAAGTAGTCTAAAGGCGTGTTCACACGCTCAAACTTTTTACTCAAATTTTGAGTTCAAAATTTGAGCTCAAACTTTTTCAGGTAATACATCTCGTCCATGGTTGGCTACAGGAATATTCATGAAAAGTTTGAGCTGTGTTCACAAGTTCAAACTTGCAAAAAATACAAAAGTTTTGATCAAAATTTGATTAAAATTTGAGCAAAAATTTTCAGCGTGTGAACACGCCTTAACTGAGCATATTTTTCGTCATTTTAGAAGTATGTTGCAACGGCAAACTCTACTATAGAAAAGTAATTTTCGGCAAAAATTCTTTGACAGGGAGTTTGAGTTTCGTTTTTCTTTAAAGAATTGGTGTCACAGCAGTATATTGTTGTGCCGATTTGTGATGTTCCAAATATATTAGAGCATTAACTAAGCCACACATATGGAAAATTATTCAGAAAATATTGAATCCCACCTTACCGAGAAAGTTGTTTTACATAGGTCCAGGTTTATAGCATTCAAAATGATGAAATTATGTTTCGCTACGCTTACCCACATTCGTCGTCGCTTCCCAAAAGCCGCTGTAACAGTGGTTTACAACGAGCGGTTCGGGGGGCGGCAACCCCCCGACTTAGGTTTAGTGTACGTCTCATATAAGAACCTTAGCTTAGACTAAGACTTTTAGGCTTAGTATATAGAGAACAGTATGGCCTGCATTCTATTTAGGTCCCTGAGGGTAACTCTGGTCTGATACAGCGTCCCTGAGAATAATTCCGCTCAAATAATTTACCAAGACAGGGAAAATTTATTTTTGTGAGCCAATTTATACTACAACTTAAATAGGACGTGCAGTAGCAAATCACTGAGAATGTATTTATTGTTTAAAGTAAATCCTAATGAAAAGTTCTCTATGACAGGCTTGATCAAAGGAAGCCGGCATAAAATACACACATAATAATCACTCTATAATTCACATTAAGGGGTAAAAAAACTTGCTGTATTTTGTAACGGGCATGAGGAAATCCAGATATATGACGCTTATGAAATCCAGATATGTGACGCGTAGGAAAGCAAGATATAATGCAACTTACACTGTAATAAATAAACATAGTATAAACTCTAATTTTTGAAGCTGGCTTATTCATAAACGCTCAATTTTGGAAAAAAATAATTCACAGCGTCGTATGGCCCAGTGGAATTTGCTCCTAGTCTCGCATCAGTGGTTGGTCGCTGTTTTTGAAGGGCGATTGGCCGAGACTAAAAACTGGATCTTTATGAGAACTTGGAATTATGCAATTATATAAAATAATATCTAAGAAAGCATGGCTGCAGGCTTAGCGATAGTGACCATATACATATCGCTTCAAACTAAACGCATGATACCGAGTCTGCCACACGTCGAAAACAATGCATGCTAATAATGTATATGTATTGCATGGCAGAATTTGTATAATAGACAATAATATTGTAATTATTAATATTATATCTCATACGGAGTTTAAGGAAGGTACAAAAATGTCATTGTGACAGCTTTGACAAAAAGATGAAATTAAAGTCACAATAAGCACAAATTCATTTATTTAACGAAGCTTTTTCACAATAGTAATGGAAAAAACTTTTCAGGTAGTTCGCCGGTCATTCGCATAAATACAGCCTTAATAGAATATGTATACTCCACCGTTGTGGCTCTGACATTTACAAATTGCCCACAATTACAACGAGTTCGCAATATCGCTTTGCTTTTTCTACTTCGGCTTAAAGGTACTTTCCGATGGCAAAGCAGTGAATCTGGAATTATTGGTGTACAAAAGACATATTACATATTTACGGTAAACTTATGAGCCGAATTTTCCAGAAGCATATGACAACAGCTTTAGAGTGGTATTGACGCAAAACAACATTTCTATTCTTTAAACTAGCGCCAAAGTAGTCGTAGAGCAGATTTCAAAGTCATTTCTGTTATCAAAATTTGAACCAAACCGGTCTATCCATTTCCAGTCTATACACGGCTACAGCAATGCTAATACACATTTTGACCAAAATATGCCTTTTGAATAGCCGACGAAATATGTTATTTTAATGATGTAGCGGCGACCAAATTCGTTTCCTGACTGCTGAATTCGCGGATAATAACCACATTTAAGTTGATTTCGCCCAGTGTATGCGAGATTAGATGTGTAAATGTTAAATGAATAAAAAGATATGTGTAAATTCTTCTGTAGCGGGCAAACATATATACAACACTAAAACTAAATCCAATAAGTTATGATTACCAAATTTATCTCGTCCTTCCCAGCTAATCAAATGCTTGGAATTGTTTTGGAGAATACTAAACACACGTAACAAAACATTTATATACATTTCCAAATTTTATAGCAATTACAATATAAATTATGTATGTAACAAGCAGATGTGACTAAAGCAATTAGTGATGTAATAGGGTTTATCAGGTACTTTTAAATAACATCACAGATTACCATTACCGCTTTATCGTAGTAGCAGCAACAGTATGTTCTTTCTGGTTCAAGTAAACGTCTCTTAGAATACATAGTAGTACCCTACGGCGTAATTTCATGGAAGTTAATGAGAAGTTGATGAAACTTTTATAATAAAAATGGCCAGTTTGAGTTGTCGAACAAATTTTTGTAACATAAGTTGGGCAAGAGTCTATGTATTATGTTTTATTTGTCCAGCCGGCAAGGCGCAAACTTAAAACGTTCTAATTAAATTGTATGTTGTCAAAATTGCACGCTCAGTCTAAAAACCTGCACAATACAGACATTAAAATCGAGAATCTGATGTCGCTTCGATAGATGTCTTTATACACCTTGTGCACAAATAGACGTACACGCTTAGATCACATAAATCATTAGAAACAGATTTGATGTTAACAATGAACAACGTACGTAAATTCAGACATTACAGATGAAATTTTTAAACCTGCTGTTAAGCTTTATTCGACAGTTAGCCTCTTACTGGTGGATCTCTTACCGCTGTATAAGGTCGAATAGCGATGAAAGCGAATATCGGAGCATGTGCGATTTTTTAAAGATTTTGAGATGATCGTCACAGAATTTACAAACTAGCACAGCGTCATAGCTAAACATCTAGACAAATCACAATTATGGTTCACGAGCAATGTCAGCTAAAGGCAGTGTTACCATGAAGCCATCTACAAACCGGAGCGACTTGCTAAGCTGTTTCTTAAATCAACACTTGTAAATATGAATAAAAAACTTGAGAGAAAAAACATACAATTTTGAGTGAGCATCGTTGCCGGTGGTTGTCACAACAATTTATAACGAACGAATTGTAAGAAAATATGCCATGCTGAAGCAATAAAATGGTAAACAAACATATTATTACAGAGCTTTTGTTAGCGGCGATAAGCTATCAATAATTAAAGATAAAAGAGGCGAATTTTTGAGCTCTCCTGTTAAAACACCAACTGTTGAGGTAAAAATAATGTTACTATTAATAGAAACCTGCCGTTAAGGCAATTGTATCAAAAAGTTGATTATTTCAAATATTCGGCTGGACACTAAACCGTGGGATGACAAGGCTATATTATTTCGCGTTATGCGGCGTTCACGTTATAATGACCGCAACGTTTGGAACGTATCTACATCACACAATGTCAGGCATACTGTCGACAACAAGGTGTCTTAACCACACCAAGTTTTATAAATTTTTTCAAAGGTAGCTAGCTAGGTGTATTACACATCCCTTATTCTCCCCCAACCGAAGCAGGGATGAAAATTTCAAGCCTATCTCAAATATCTTGACATATGTAAATGATTTCGCTAACAAATTTCGAAACTGTATCTTTTTGAAGGCAATATCTATCCCAAAGCGTGAATGATTTTAGACGCATACCTATAGTAGCTTAGAAATTAAGATCCATGAGTGAGTTTGTATTTCTACTATATGATGCAAATTTGTAATATCAGTACTTGTTAAGATAATACTTGGAATACCTAGAGAATACCCACAAAAAGGATGACAGTAGTATTGTTTTCATAGTACCGTTGAAATGTTAGCAACCGTTATCCGCTTAACTTGTGTAATTCCCTAACTTATTGCGCAATGTGATCTAGTTAAATATTTTTGAAAATTTCTCAGAAGTTGTTTTCAGATCAATTTTGATCACAGTCAGAAATTATAATCATGTGGACAAATAGGCACCGCTGGGTTCATCTGCATTGACCGCAACTGTACCAAAATTTGCAATTAAACGCTTTTCGAAAATTGCAATAATATACTTCATTTGTATAACATGCTTCTGCGGTACATTATCGGTTGTGGGCATAGGCGATAGTGTATGAACTGAGTGAAATTAGTAAAACAATACCTCGGCTTTTCAGTGATTTAGTACTTATTAGAGGTGTGTAAGAGCCGAAATATCAATTTTTGGCTCGCCCTTCCTCAACCATGTCTGGCTCAGCTCGGCTCTAACAGTCAGATCTTAAGCTCTGGCTTGGCCCAACTCTATCTGAACCATGTCAGGCCTGCGTCGGCTCTCATAGTCAGGTCTTCGTCTGTGGCTCGGCTCGTTTCTTTCGAATTAAAACAAGGCTCGGTTCGGCTTTTAGGCTCCTAATAATAAAATTTTCCGATTCAATAATCTTGGCGCGAACACATGATTATACCAACCAACAAACATACTATACCTATACATTATATCTGTTTTTAGAGTTTTTACGAGTTGAGCTGAAGTTATCTCGACTGTTCTTTCTGTTCACTGACTATTGTACTACGCATTAGTTGTTATAATCTTATATACACGAGGTGTGAGTTACCAGGGACCGACGGCCCCTGCATTCGGGCTCTTCGGTCTCCCGGGAGACCAGATGCTTGCCGTGGGGTGTAGACCAGAGAAATAAATTTTCGAAATTATTTAGAACTCAACATTTTTTCGTAATTTCTCGCCAATTTTCCCCCGATTCTTGCTAATTTTATATCGATTTTGTCGATTGTTGCTAAAACTTTGTGCGTACCTTCGGCGCGCATGGGCAAGACGTAAATTGGCACTTTGCGCTGAAAGGGAAGCGTCCGATGCTTCAGGGGTATAATTCACCATCTCCCCTTTGAGCATATGGTTATAATTATGTTCGTTATTGTAGAAAAGAGCTTTTAAGAACCATCCATAGCTTTTCCAGATACACTGGACGAGGAATGGACTGCTCGGATTTCACAGGCAGATCTTAGGCTACGGCTCAGCTCGACTCTTCAGACATCATGACCGACTTGGCTTTAGAGCCAGCAGTTTCCAGCCAAGAATAGAGCATAAATTCCCACCTCTTACTCTTAATATTCTTTCTTATTCTGTGTCACCACAATATGTTATTTCAAGTTTTTAAAATAGTGCGCATTATTAATAATCCAACAATTTCTACGAATATACACATACGTTATTATGCAATGCCAGTGCTACCAAATTGCGTTATGTATGAAACCAGAACATGTATTTAAGGTATTAATAAACATGTAAACACGATTTCGTTAATCGATTATATGTACCAAGAGTGCATTTGAGAAGAGTATGACACTTCCCTGCACTCACATGTTAGCCCGTGTTTGATGACACGGGCGTTTTCGGCTGACCCCCCCAGTTTCTCTGGGGTCGAGATACCCCAACCCCCCAGTTTCTGGGGGGGGGTAGCTCGGACCCCCCGGTTTTTTGGGGGAGTCGGTAGGACTGCCCAATTTCTTGGGGGTCGGTTCAAAAGCAGCTGCTGATAAACCGGCCCCGCAGAAATTGTGGGGGGCCGTACCGACCCCAAAAAACTGGGAGGGGGGGTTAGAGCTACTCCCCCAGAAACTGGGGGATAAGGCCGAAAACGCCCGCGTCATCAAACACGGTTAGTACGGGAGTGCAGGGAAGTATCATACTCTTCCCTAATGCACTCTTGTATGTACTAATACAGAATTCACTTTATGATGTCCCTGCTGTTTAAAACTATTGTCTCCTGTAGTCAAGACCATACAGTGCGGATTGTGTCACTCATACCAACACTATGTCACCGAGTGAGCGTGTTCTCGATACTATATGTCGAATTCGCTTCTTATTATGGTGTGTTTGCTACCATCGTTTGCTTAGCTATGCGGTGTCGTGGACTACGGCAAGCTGGAATGCACGTGGTATACGTGACGACCTTGATAGAAACCCTGGATTTGACGATGCAAACAACGAAAATTAAAAACTGAAATCCAGCCTTAAAGCGGTTGTTTCCTTTATTTACATGTTTTTTTCAGCTGCCAACCAATCGATATATATCCATATGTTCATTCCCACCCCTCTCCCGAGAATTTACGCAATGACGGTGTCAACCAGACCATAAGACAGCGTTCGGTACGTCGTCAGTTTCCCACGCAAACCATAATGTAATTGTCCCATTCAAATTTATAAAATTATGTGCGATGTCGGCGACAAAGTGTCTCCGTTTAGTATGTTCGACACAGTCAGGGGTGATCAGTTCCAAAAGGTGATGAATTTATAACGTGAATTCCGCGTAAGTATAGACCAGTAAATCAAAATTGCCGGTTAAACGAAACGTAAGTGCAAATATATTGACGCTTTACAGTTTGGGCTATAGTATGCATTTACATCTCTATGATCCAGTCTACTCGTTGCCAAATAACGCAACCATCCTTTAGTATTTGATTCAAACATTAGTGTACCTTTTTCAACATTTGAGCATTTAGTGAACTCATAGTATGAAAAACAAATATCTTTTTAGGCTTTCTTTTAAAATGAAAGTACCCAACATTAAAGACCAAACACTTCGATGTCAGTCAGCGATTTTTATCAATATCAACACCGATGCTAAAGTTTCACGTCTTAATGATGCTAACAGGATTTTGTTCATTAACGCTTAAGAAACACGAATTTTATTTTGCGTTGCTTAATCTTCAGAAAAATCTTAGACGGTAGTGACAACCTAATACGACCGCACTGAAAATGACGTATTCAAATAAGTATATGTCATGTCCGTCATCGTTTCAATGACAGTTTGATCGTCTATTGTGTATCAACAAAGAAAGCCGACGATTCCTAATCTTTGACAAGACAGTGTCAAATCCTAATCGGAACTAATTTTTTTTCGTCAGTCCTTCATCGATAATATGTGTCAAAAAATTTTAAGTAGTTTAAATTTATATAACTTAAAATAAAAAATCTATGTAAAACTCTGGAGCGATGTGTGTTTGTTTGAATTTTGATGTGCGAGCTTAAAATCCGTGGAAAGGCGCTTAACGCAAAGTAAAAAAACAGTTTTTCAAATTCAGTAGCGTTCTGTTTTGAGAGCTGGATACAAGAATTAAGAGCTATCATCGAATTGTTATGTAGCATCTATCGCTGTTTGAAATAGAAAGTGCAGCGCATCAAAGCACAAATTTAATAAAATGTTTATTTTAATAAAATTTTTGGGGCAACAGAATTGATAGAAATTTAACATGCCGAAATTTGGTCGACGATAACGAATTACGGGATTGTTTTTTTACCTTCGACTTAATAAATATTTGCCGATTATTGCTTGCAAGTCATAAAATAATTTGCTGCCCTAATAGTTTTAGTGATAATGTTTGTATTGTGTAATATAGAACCACAGATCATAGACCCATCACCTGTTATGCTTTAGTTGTTTAGTGCCAGTAAACCTGAAAACAGTACCAGTTTCTTGATTATAACGGTATCGTAATTTTAATATGTTACCATGGCTGGCATTTATCAGCGAATTAGCACAAAGCAGCATTTTCACATTCAAATTCTTCAACAATAAATTTGAGCAAAATTTCAAAATTTAATCAAAATATTGATGTATTTAGTGATGCAAACCATGTGTGCAAATCCCTACGCTTCAAACTTTTAAGGACCATTTTTTCAATGTTTCATTAAATTTTGTCTCCAAAATTTTCCATTTTTGTTGTAATAATGTTTTCTCTATAAAATATGTAAATAGTTTTCACACGGTCAAATTCTGGAAATTTTATGGAAAAATGTGTACACAGTTTATTCAAATTTTGAACTAAAAATACGAGCGTGTGAACGTTCCTTAAAATGTACTTTTGTGCTTTCCTGAATTAGTTCTTCTGAAGTTACGGCTGGTTATAACATCCCCATTATCTTAATATACGGCGACACACGTTGCCTGAGTTCACCTTCTACGGCACCATCAAATTTTATCCGGGAGCGAAAACAATAATTCTCATTTCGACAACTTTAGCAGGAACGTGGTAATACATTGAGAACAAACTGACGACGGTTTCCGTGTGATTCACCACATAAGTTGTTTCCATCACATTGAGATGTAAAGTAAATGAGATATAGACATAGCTTATAATGGACGATCCGGTCATGATGCAATCAAAGGATTATCTTACAGATATGAGAAAAATGGGAAATGAATATTATGACAAACTATCGCAAACACCAGATCGGCTACTCTCTGGAATGGCGTTAAGTGGAGTGGGCCAGAATTTCAAATTTGGGTAAGATCGCTTTTACAGATGCATGCATCTATTGAGCCATATGAAAAACCTATTGATATGAAAAGCTATCGTAAATTCCTGATCGGCTAATCTCTAGAATGGCTTTGAGTTGAGTGGGCCAGAATTTCAAATTTGGGTAAGATCGCCTTTACAGATGCATCTATTGAACCATATGAAAAACCTATTGGTATGAAAAGATATCATAAATTCCTGATAGGGTAATCTCTGTACTGGCGTTGAGTTGCCGGAATATCAAATTGGGGTAAATTCGCTATCACAGATGCATCCATTGAACTTTATAATTTTCCTTGTTTCTTGTTCACTATTTTTTGGGAAATATTTGGAAATTTATTTGATATTCGCAGTTCAGACGGAGATTGCAAATTTGATAAAACGTGGATTGGAACAGATATGTAGCACCAGAAGTATAACGTGGCCAACCTAGTTGGCGCGGGAAGAAAAGATAGGTTTCTGATACAACTCTGCGTTAATAATAGTATTGTCAGATGGTCTCGAAGTTCCAGGTGATAACTTTCTAGCTTTCAATATTTCGAGTAACATTATTTGACTGGTTGAACACTAATATTACCACAAAAATAACAATTTTATGCAAAATTTTTCATATACTGTTATTATATCGTGGAATCTGCTGGCAACTATAGCAACTATTTCAAAACTTTTGTCCCCAAGAGGAAAGCTGTTTTTGGAACGTCGTCTACATTACGGCGATTAATATTCTAAAAGTTGTGCAAATTATATATTTCAGCTTGAAAAACGAGAAAAAGATTATACAGTCGAATATTGTGATTTATGACACCGTTTCACGCGATGTCGCTTTAGCTATGAGATTAAAATATATTAGGCAAAATAATACGTCATGGGATAATAACCAATTATAAACAGGAAAAAACCGACGGATTTAAAAGTTGAAAAACTATGGACTATAATTCGGAGTCTTTTACAAAACATTGACAAAATATCCATTATTTTACACGTAAATTCTTCTATGGGGGCAAACATATATACAACAGCAGAACTAAATCCGTATTCTATGCATTACGTTGTTTGTATAGTTATAGTAGGCAAATCAATGTTTGGCTGTATAAAAATCCATCTTCATATATAAAATCCAAAATAAAAAAACGTAAAAGTAAACCAATAGAAACAGCAATCCAAATACCAACAAATATGAGACAAAATGAAATATTGGAAAATAAATTAGGCTTTATCCAACACCACAAAAACACTCACCGGGCATTGAGCTGGCCGCATAGCGATGCTCCAATGTCCTATGCTAAAGGACTCACCGGTTGTTAAAACCGTTCCATCTTTTGATAATTTCAGAGACTACAAAAGGTTTGAAAAAAATTCATACCTTTTACATCCAGATTTATGATATTGATAACTAAAGTATAATGAAAATGCAGTGATCTCTGGCGCAGGCTAATCGATAACAAAATAGATGTCTCAATAGCGAATAAAAGACAGAAAACCACATTTCCTTCGCATAACCGTCGAAAAGACGTCATAAAACGGCTATATAAAGCAAGAAACTTTATTTTCAGCTGAAATTTAATTTTTGACAAGTGACGTGACATATTTACTACGAAGTTGTAGCTTAAAAAACCTGAATTTTTCTTAGAAATCACAAGTTTTGTCATGGCAGTACCAAATAAACTTTAACCCACATCAATGGTGTGAACGTAAATAGAAAATAATACAGTCGCGAAAACGATGAACTAGGTTGCTGAGACACATCTTAATTTTTAGTGCTGACTTACAATCCAGAATGACAACTCATAAGTGCAAATCTGGAAATATGCTGTTCGGCTTTTGATTAGGGCCAAAACATATTTATGCATTTTACAATAATTATGAATTCCCGTCCTTATTATCATTATCAACAAGTGCAGTTCTGAAATTTTAATTTATTTATTAATAGTCTGGCAGTTTTGTGTATCTTTTGCAGCTACTGTTTTACCAAAGGGTTTCTGTTTGCCGACATTTGCAATTAAGGCTCTAAAATTTCCAGCCATGAGTTTAAATATATATCTAATTTTAAATAAAAACTCTTATTTAGTAAATCGCACTCTCGGAGTATAATATATACTTAGGTTAAATAAAAACCTAACATTCATTATAATCTCAGGTGAAAGATGATACAGGAACAGGATTAAATCGGTGTTCCACGGGGTTTGGAACTAGATACGAGACAAAAATAAACTACCTGGTTCAACAGAAAATGAACAAAATCAGACAAACTATTCCAGCATTACACAATAATGTGATGGGCCATGTGACATCAAAACTCAAATTTATATATATATACATAATATATATACATATGCTGAGTATAGACGTCAACTTGAAAGGTAAATTGGTGGCTTACTGTTAACGACTAGAATTAAAGTATACACCGTAAAATGCTTTGTTACATACGTATGGAAACTAAATGACATCATTGATTGAAAACCATTTTGCTAGCAGACGAATTATGTTGTTGTCAACCAGTATTGTAAGGGACTAGCTATGTGGTCTGCATGTAATTGTGCAATAAAATCTTTACTACCGACAACGACAGTATTGTGGGTTGGCTAGCTTTGTGATTTTCATGTAATTTGCAATATAAACTTTACTACCGACAACCACGGTATTGTGATGAGGCTACCTATATGACGTTCACGTAATTGTGCAATGCAAACTTTACTACCGACAACGACAGTATTGTGAGGAGTCTAACTATGTCATCTTCACGTAACTGTGCAATACAAACTTTGCTACCGACAACGACAGCATTGTGACGAAGCTGCCTATGTGACCTTCACGTAATTGTCCAATGCAAACTCTACTACCCACAACGACAGTATTGTGAGGAGTCTAACTATGTCATCTTCACGTAACTGTGCAATACAAACTTTGCTACCGAGAACGACAGCATTGTGACGAAGCTGCCTATGTGACCTTCACGTAATTGTGCAATGTAAACTTTACTACCGACACCTACAGTAATGTAAGTAGGCTAGGTATATGACCTGCATGTAATTGTACCGCACAAGCTTTACTACCGAAAACGACAGTGTGTAATCTCAGGTTAATATCAACTACAGAATGTATTTTTGCAATCAGTCTTATTGTTTTTCTTTTGCGTTTTCAGCATTTAATTCGACGTTTATATTCCTTAATAAAAACGTTATTTGCTCAACCCAATATACATTCAATAGTTGAACGCAGCAAAGCTCATAAAATATTGTCTAAGCGCAGAAAACAACACCGGCACTGCTTGGATCAACTAAGAATGTGATATAAAATGAAAATTGAATGACATTTATAATTTTTGTCGGATAATAGATTTTTTGTATTTTGTCAATTTATGGCTCTATTTTAAGCCATTCGGAAGCGAAACAACGTGGTATTTGCAACAACTAAAACAGATCGAAATAAGGAGCCAAGCACATCGTCTTTTAACAATTTAGTCAAAATAGATACAATTTATGTGTTTACAAACAACGTTGATTTAAATAGAATCATTGACAAAACCACACAAACGTAAAACAAAAATTGATGACACACATACTCTGAGACTTCTACAGATTCTCTTTTATAACTGGTCGGCGTTTTGCAACTCATATATTTCCTTTAATTATTTTCATATATAATATTATATTCTTAGTCGAATATTTTTTCATATCATATCTTTTTTCTCATTCCCCGACTGACTGATCCATAATTAGGGTCGTTTGTTCTATTTATTAAATTTTTAATAACAAATGCCTTAACGCCAAAATGAAATTCGTATTTTGTAGTTTGACAATTCATACATATGTCGCTGTTCCGATAATCGTCAAACGAATATAAAATCAAATTTACTACTGGTTTAGAGATTAATCACTGTCAACTGATTTGGAAAATAAAACTTGGCATAGCAACAACGTGCTTTGGCTAACAACATCCTTTAGACTGTCATTTGAGAATGCGGGTTCGTTTATAATTTTAGCATGTATGAAACTGAGAAACGAAAAGTATATAATAGTACATCGAACTTTAGACATATTTTTACAAATACTTAAAGAGTGGATTAAAATCCAAAAATCCAATATAAATGTGCAATAGCAAGTAAATTGTATTTGTCAAGCTTATTTGTTCATAGTGTAGAGTTAAAATGTGAAACGATACGCATAAAATTGTTTTACTATGGTGAATGCTGTGCTGCTGAACATGAATCTCGCGCAGAGGTAAATCTAAATGCTCAAATGATAACTGGCCGAAGTAACTTTAGGCCAATATTTATGGGTATCTGGTATAAAATATACGGTAATATAACAGTGTAAATGGAAACGAACGCCGAACTGCCACACTAGAGCTGTCACACATTTATGGAGGGAAACCGAGGGCTTTGTTTTACGAGAGGTCTGATTCCGAAATCAACCTATTAAAAGACTGCCCCGCACAGCTTTGCCATGATTTACGTTATAATATCACTGCAGTTTCTATGATATCAGGGTGGAGGGAATACGATGATATCAGGCTGGAGGGTATACTCACATTCCAGAGTTTGGCGAAGACGATTTCAATAAGGGAAAAAGTATAAAATTTCTCTTGATAAAAATTTTTTTGGTAATTCTGTCTGAGTGAGTTGGATCCACGGATATTCCTGATAGAAACAGCATGGTTATTTTCACGATATACGCGTGAATAGCTAGGTCGGATAAATTTTTAACTACGTGTGTTCTAATATCTAAACTGGCAGTATTTAAACAGGGACTATCGCAATCTAATGGGTAGCGACACATGCGAGTAGTAGGTATATATTTCTATCTGTAGCCACAGTACTATCAAAATCTGCGCTCTTCTGGTTCTCAAACGTCCATTGCGAGCAGAGTGAGGTGCAATATTCCAGCCATTGTAGATCATAAAAAAGCTTAAGTTATAATGTAAATGTAACTGAGCTGATATACATTAATTCTGAATACAAATTTAATTTAAGGAAACATTTCCTAGAAGAGTGCCAACGTTTCTGGACTGCAGTACAAAATATTTGGAAATTTACATAGATCGAAATAATTTTCCCAGCATTTTGGGAAATACTTCCTAACCATAAATTTGAGAAAATTTGTTCCATCACATTGTCTAACTTGAGTACCAAATATTTGGTACATAAGGCTTACATATCTGGGAATACAATTTGTACCATATTTTTACTCCGAGTAAATTTGGAACATATTCCCAAAATTATAATAATTATTTCCCAAATATTTGGGAAAACTATTCACATATATATAGAAAAAATTATATGCTAAATTTTTAAGACTCGTTTATTTTGGAGACATCTCAGATGATATTGAGTCTAAAAGTTAAGACTGCGGTGACAAATATGTGGTTCTCAGAATTAGAGTATAAGAAGCGGAACTCAAAAATAGAACGATTACTTTCATATAGGTTCAATATTGCTTGCCAAAACCAAATGCTATTAAGTTCATATAATCTGTCAAAAACAACCAATTTCTATACAGTTTACACCTTAAAATATTAGTCATAACATGCACAATTTCCACTGTAGCAATACATTATTTTGTCCATATTATTCATTACATTACGTATTGCTACGATAGAAATTGTCATGTTATGACTAATATTTTAAGGTGTAAACTGTATAGAAATTGGTTGTTTTTGACAGATTATATGAACTTAATAGCATTTGGTTTTGGCAAGCAATATTGAACCTATATGAAAGTAATCGTTCTATTTTGAGTTCCGCTTCTTATACTCTAATTCTGAGAACCACATATTTGTCACCGCAGTCTTAACTTTTAGACTCAATATCATCTGAGATTTATTCCAAAATAAACTAGTCTAAAAATTTAGCATATAATTTTTTCTATATATATGTGAATAGTTTTCCCAAATATTTGGGAAATAATTATTATAATTTTGGGAATATGTTCCAAATTTTCTGGGAGTAAAAATATGAAAAAGATTCAGTACTCCCAGATATGTAAGCCTTATGTACCAAATATTTGGTACTCAAGTTAGACAATGTGATGGAACAAATTTTCTCAAATTTATGGTTAGGAAGTATTTCCCAAAATGCTGGGAAAATTATTTCGATCTATGTAAATTTCCAAATATTTTGTACTGCAGTCCAGAAACGTTGGCACTCTTCTAGGAAATGTTTCCTTAAATTAAATTTGTATTCAATTTTAATGTATATCAGCTCAGTTACATTTACATTATAACTTAAGCTTTTTTATGATCTACAATGGCTGGAATATTGCACCTCACTCTGCTCGCAATGGACATTTCAGAGCCACAAAAGCACAGATTTTGATAGTACTGTGGCTACAGATAGAAATATATACCTACTACTCGCATGTGTCGCTACCCTTCCGATTGCGATAGTCCCTGTTTAAATATTACAAGTTTAGATCCTAGAACACACGTAGTTAAAAATTTATCCGACCTAGCTATTCACGCGTATATCGTGAAAATAACCATGCTGTTTCTATCAGGAATATCCGTGGATCCAACTCACTCAGACAGAATTACCAAAAAAATTTTTTATCTAAAAAAATTTTATACTTTTTTCCCTTATTGAAATCGTCTTCGCCAAACTCTGGAATGTAAGTATACCCTCCAGCCTGATATCATCGTATTCCCTCCACCCTGATTTTATAGAAACTGCAGTGATATTATAACGTAAATCATGGCAAAGCTGTGCGGGGCAGTCTTTTAATAGGTTGATTTCGGAATCAGACCTCTCGTAAAACAAAGCCCTCGGTTTCCCTCCATAAATGTGTGACAGCTCTAGTGTGGCAGTTCAGCATTCGTTTCCATTTACACTGTTATATTACCTTATCTGTTTATACCAGAATCCCCGTAAAATACTGGCCTAAAGTTACTTCGGCCAGTTATCATTTGAGCATTTAGATTTACCTCTGCGCGAGATTCATGTTCAGCAGCACGGCGTTCACCATAGTAAAACAATTTTATGCGTATCGTTTCACATTTTAACTCTACACTATGAACAAATAAGCTTGACAAATACAATTTACTTGCTATTGCACATTTATATTGGATTTTTGGATTTTAATCCACTCTTTAAGTATTTGTAAAAATATGTCTAAAGTTCGATGTACTAATTTATACTTTTCGTTTCTCAGTTTCATACATGCTAAAATTATAAACGAACCCGCATTCTCAAATGACAGTCTAAAGGATGTTGTTAGCCAAAGCACGTTGTTGCTATGCCAAGTTTTATTTTCCAAATCAGTTGACAGTGATTAATCTCTAAACCAGTAGTAAATTTGATTTTATATTCGTTTGACGATTATCGGAACAGCGACATATGTATGAATTGTCAAACTACAAAATACGAATTTCATTTTGGCGTTAAGGCATTTGTTATTAAAAATTTAATAAATAGAACAAACGACCCTAATTATGGATCAGTCAGTCAAGAATAAAAAAAAGATATGATATGAAAAAATATTCAGACTAAGAATATAATATTATATATGAAAATAATTAAAGGAAATATATGAGTTGCAAAACGCCGACCAGTTATAAAAAAAGAATCTGTAGAAGTCTCAGAGTATGTGTGTCATCAATTTTTGTTTTACGTTTATATCGTTTTGTCGATGAATTTCTCTAAATCAACGTTGTTTGTAAACACATAAATTGTATCTATTTTGACTAAATTGTTAAAAGACGATGTGCTTGGCTCCTTATTTCAGATCTGTTTTAGTTGTTGCAAATACCACGTTGTTTCGCTTCCGAATGGCTTAAAATCAAGCCATAAATTGACGAAATACAAAAAATCTATTATCCGACAAAAATTATCAAATGTCATTCATTTAAAATTTTATATCACATTCTTAGTTGATCCAAGCAGTGCCGGTGTTGTTTTCTGCGCTTAGACAATATTTTATGAGCTTTGCTGCGTTCAACTATTGAATGTATATTGGGTTGAGCAAATAACGTTTTTATTAAGGAATATAAACGTCGAATTAAACGCTAAAAACGCAAAAGAAAAACAATAAGACTGATTGCAAAAATACATTCTGTAGTTGATATTAACCTCAACTTACACACTGTCGTTTTCGGTAGCAGAGCTTGTGCGGTACAATTACATGCAGGTCATATACCTAGCCTACTTACATTACTGTAGGTGTCGGTAGTAAATTTTACATTGCACAATTACGTGAAGGTCACATAGGCAGCTTCGTCGCAATGCTGTCGTTCTAGGTAGCAAAGTTTGTATTGCACAGTTACGTGAAGATGGCATCAGTTTGGTTCCTCACGATACTGTCGTTGTGGGTAGTAGAGTTTGCATTGGACAATTACGTGAAGGTCACATAGGCAGCTTCGTCAGCCAATGCTGTCGTTGTCGGTAGCAAAGTTTGTATTGCACAGTTACGTGAAGATGACATAGTTAGACTCCTCGCAATACTGTCGTTGTCGGTAGTAAAGTTTGCATTGCACAATTACGTGAACGTCATATAGGTAGCCTCATCACAATACCGTGGTTGTCGGTAGTAAAGTTTATATTGCAAATTACATGAAAATCACAAAGCTCACCAACCCACAATACTGTCGTTGTCGGTAGTAAAGATTTTATTGCACAATTACATGCAGACCACACCATAGCTAGTCCCTTACAATACTGGTTGACAACAACATAATTCGTCTGCTAGCAAAATGGTTTTCAATCAATGATGTCATTTAGTTTCCATACGTATGTAACAAAGCATTTTACGGTGTATACTTTAATTCTAGTCGTTAACAGTTCAGCCACAATTATTTACCTTTCAAGTTGACGTCTATACTCAGCATATGTATATATATTATGTATATATATATATAAATTTGAGTTTTGATGTCACATGGCCCATCACATTATTGTGTAATTCTTGAATAGTTTGTCTGATTTTGTTCATTTTCTGTTGAACCAGGTAGTTTATTTTTGTCTCGTATCTCATTCCAAACCCCGTGGAACACCGATTTAATCCTGTTCCTGTATCATCTTTCACCTGAGATTATAATGAATGTTAGGTTTTTATTTAACCTAAGATTATATACTCCGAGAGTGCGATTTTCTAAATAAGAGTTTTTATTTAAAATTAGATATATATTTAAACTCATGGCTGGAAATTTTAGAGCCTTAATTGCAAATGTCGGCAAACACAAACCCGTTGGTAAAACAGTAGCTGCAAAAGATACACAAAACTGCCAGACTATTAATAAATAAATTAAAATTTCAGAACTGCACTTGTTGATAATGATAATAAGGACGGGAATTCATAATTATTGTAAAATGCATAAATATGTTTTGGCCCTAATCAAAAGCCGAACAGCATATTTCCAGATTTGCACTTATGAGTTGTCATTCTGGATTGTAAGTCAGCACTGGAGAATTTAGATGTGTCTCAGCAACCTCGTTCATCGTTTTCGCGACTGTATTATTTTCTATTTACGTTCACACCATTGATGTGGGTTAAAGTTTATTTGGTACTGCCATGACAAAACTTGTGATTTCTAAGAAAAATTCAGGTTTTTTAAGCTACAACTTCGTAGTAAATATGTCACGTCACTTGTCAAAAATTAAATTTCAGCTGAAAATAAAGTTTCTTGCTTTATATAGCCGTTTTATGACGTCTTTTCAACGAGTCTATACGAAGGAAATGTGGTTTTCTGTCTTTTATTCGCTATTGTAAAATTTATTTTGTTATCGATTAGCCTGCGCCGGAGATCACTGCATTTTCATTATACTTTAGTTATCAATATCATAAATCTGGATGTAAAAGGTATGAATTTTTTTCAAACCTTTTGTAGTCTCTGAAATTATCAAAAGATGGAACGGTTTTAACAACCGGTGAGTCCTTTAGCATAGGACATTGGAGCATCGCTATGCGGCCAGCTAGATGCCCGGTGAGTGTTTTTGTGGTGTTGGATAAAGCCTAATTTATTTTCCAATATTTCATTTTGTCTCATATTTGTTGGTATTTGGATTGCTGTTTCTATTGGTTTACTTTTACGTTTTTTTATTTTGGATTTTATATATAAAGATGGATTTTTATACAGCCAAACATTGATTTGCCTACTATAACTATACAAACAACGTAATGCATTGCATACGGATTTAGTTCTGCTGTTGTATATATGTTTGCCCCCATAGAAGAATTTACGTGTAAAATAATGGATATTTTGTCAATGTTTTGTAAAAGACTCCGAATTATAGTCAGTAGTTTTTCAACTTTTAAATCCGTCGGTTTTTTCCTGTTTATAATTGGTTATCCATCCCATGACGTATTATTTTGCCTAATATATTTTAATCTCATAGCTAAAGCGACATCGCGTGAAACGGTGTCATAAATCACAATATTCGACTGTATAATCTTTTTCTCGTTTTTCAAGCTGAAATATATAATTTGCACAACTTTTAGAATATTAATCGCCGTAATGTCAACGACATTTTTCCAAAAACAGCTTTCCTCTTGGGGACAAAAGTTTTGAAATAGTTTCTATAGTTGCCAGCAGATTCCACGATATAATAACAGTATATGAAAAATTTTGCATAAAATTGTTATTTTTATGATTAAATTGTAGTGTTCAACCACTAAAATAATGTTACTCGAAATATTGAAAGCTAGAAAGTTATCACCTGGAACTTCGAGACCATCTGACAATACTATTATTAACGCAGAGTTGTATAGGAAACCTATCTTTTCTTCCCGCGCCAACTAGGTTGGCCACGTTATACTTCTGGTGCTACATATCTGTTCCAATCCACGTTTTATCAAATTTGCAATCTCCGTCTGAACTGCGAATATCAAATAAATTTCCAAATATTTCCCAAAAAATAGTGAACAAGAAACAAGGAAAATTATAAAGTTCAATGGATGCATCTGTGATAGCGAATTTACCCCAATTTGATATTCCGGCAACTCAACGCCAGTACAGAGATTACCCTATCAGCAATTTATCATATTTTTTCATACCAATAGGTTTTTCATATGGTTCAATAGATGCATCTGTAAAGGCGATCTCTCTTTACCCAAATTTGAAATTCTGGCCCACTCAACTCAAAGCCATTCTAGAGATTAGCCGATCAGGAATTTACGATAGCTTTTCATATCAATAGGTTTTTCATATGGCTCAATAGATGCATGCATCTGTAAAAGCGATCTTACCCAAATTTGAAATTCTGGCCCACTCCACTTAACGCCATTCCAGAGAGTAGCCGATCTGGTGTTTCCGATCGTTTGCCATAATATTCATTTCCCATTTTTCTCATATCTGTAAGATAATACCTTTGATTGCATCATGACCGGATCGTCCATTATAAGCTATGTCTATATCTCATTTACTTTACATCTCAATGTGATGGAAACAACTTTATGTGGTGAATCACACGGAAACCGTCGTCAGTTTGTTCTCAATGTATTACCACGTTCCTGCTAAAGTTGTCGAAATGAGAATTATTTTTTTCGCTCCGCGCTAAAATTTGATGGTGCCGTAGAAGGTGAACTCAGGCAACGTGTGTCGCCGTATATTAAGATAATGGGGATGTTATAACCAGCCGTAACTTCAGAAGAACTAATTCAGGAAAGCACAAAAGTACATTTTAAGGAACGTTCACACGCTCGTATTTTTAGTTCAAAATTTGAATAAACTGTGTACACATTTTTCCATAAAATTTCCAGAATTTGACCGTGTGAAAACTATTTACATATTTTATAGAGAAAACATTATTACAACAAAAATGGAAAATTTTGGAGACAAAATTTAATGAAACATTGAAAAAATGGTCCTTAAAAGTTTGAAGCGTAGGGATTTGCACACATGGTTTGCATCACTAAATACATCAATATTTTGATTAAATTTTGAAATTTTGCTCAAATTTATTGTTGAAGAATTTGAATGTGAAAATGCTGCTTTGTGCTAATTCGCTGATAAATGCCAGCCATGGTAACATATTAAAATTACGATACCGTTATAATCAAGAAACTGGTACTGTTTTCAGGTTTACTGGCACTAAACAACTAAAGCATAACAGGTGATGGGTCTATAGTCTGTGGTTCTATATTACACAATACAAACATTATCACTAAAACTATTAGGGCAGCAAATTATTTTATGACTTGCAAGCAATAATCGGCAAATATTTACTAAGTCACAAGGTAAAAAAACAATCCCGTAATTCGTTATCGTCGACCAAATTTCGGCATGTTAAATTTCTATCAATTCTGTTGCCCCAAAAATTTTATTAAAATAAACATTTTATTCAATTTGTGCTTTGATGCGCTGCACTTTCTATTTCAAACAGCGATAGATGCTACATAACAATTCGATGATAGCTCTTAATTCTTGTATCCAGCTCTAAGAACAGAACGCTACTGAATTTGAAAAACTGTTTTTTTCCTTTGCGTTAAGCGCCTTTCCACGGATTTTAAGCTCGCACATCAAAATTCAAACAAACACACATCGCTCCAGAGTTTTACATAGATTTTTTATTTTAAGTTATATAAATTTAAACTACTTAAAATTTTTTGACACATATTATCGATGAAGGACTGACGAAAAAAAATTAGTTCCGATTAGGATTTGACACTGTCTTGTCAAAGATTAGGAATCGTCGGCTTTCTTTGTTGATACACAATAGACGATCAAACTGTCATTGAAACGATGACGAATATGACATATACTTATTTGAATACGTCATTTTCAGTGCGGTCGTATTAGGTTGTCACTACCGTCTAAGATTTTATTGAAGATTAAGCAACGCAAAATAAAATTCGTGTTTCTTAAGCGTTAATGAACAAAATCCTGTTAGCATCATTAAGACGTGAAACTTTAGCATCGGTTTTGATATTGATAAAAATCGTCGACTGACATCGAAGTGTTTGGTCTTTAATGTTGGGTACTTTCATTTTAAAAGAAAGCCTAAAAAGATATTTGTTTTTCATACTATGAGTTCACTAAATGCTCAAATGTTGAAAAAGGTACACTAATGTTTGATTCAAATACTAAAGGATGGTTGCGTTATTTGGCAACGAGTAGACTGGATCATAGAGATGTAAATGCATACTGTAGCCCAAACTGTAAAGCGTCAATATATTTGCACTTACGTTTCGTTTAACCGGCAATTTTGATTTACTGGTCTATACTTACGCGGAATTCACGTTATAAATTCATCACCTTTTGGAACTGATCACCCCTGACTGTGTCGAACATACTAAACGGAGACACTTTGTCGCCGACATCGCACATAATTTTATAAATTTGAATGGGACAATTACATTATGGTTTGCGTGGGAAATTGACGACGTACCGAACGCTGTCTTATGGTCTGGTTGACACCGTCATTGCGTAAATTCTCCGGAGAGAGGTAAAATTGAACATAGTGGATATATATCGATTGGTTGGCAGCTGAAAAAAACATGTAAATAAAGGAAACAACCGCTTTAAGGCTGGATTTCAGTTTTTAATTTTCGTTGTTTGCATCGTCAAATCCAGGGTTTCTATCAAGGTCGTCACGTATACCACGTGCATTCCAGCTTGCCGTAGTCCACGACACCGCATAGCTAAGCAAACGATGGTAGCAAACACACCATAATAAGAAGCGAATTCGACATATAGTATCGAGAACACGCTCACTCGGTGACATAGTGTTGGTATGAGTGACACAATCCGCACTGTATGGTCTTGACTACAGGAGACAATATAGTTTTAAACAGCAGGGACATCATAAAGTGAATTCTATTAGTCGTGAAGTGCATTAGGGAAGAGTATGATACTTCCCTGCACTCCCGTACTAACCGTGTTTGATGACGCGGGCGTTTTCGGCCTTATCCCCCAGTTTCTGGGGGAGTAGCTCTAACCCCCCCTCCCAGTTTTTTGGGGTCGGTACGGCCCCCCACAATTTCTGCGGGGCCGGTTTATCAGCAGCTGCTTTTGAACCGACCCCCAAGAATTGCAGAACCGTGCTACCCGGTCCCAAAACCAGGGGGGTCCAAGCTACCAAAAACTGGGGGGTTGGTATATTGACCCAAGAGAAACTGGGGGGGTCAGCCGAAAACGCCCGTGTCGTCGAACACGGGCTGGTGAGTCCAGGGAAGTGTCATACTCTTCTCAAATGCAGTCTTGGTACATATAATCGATTAACGAAATCGTGTTTACATGTTTATTAATACCTTAAATACATGTTCTGGTTTCATACATAACGCAATTTGGTAGCACTGGCATTGCATAATAACGTATGTGTATATTCGTAGAAATTGTTGGATTATTAATAATGCGCACTATTTTAAAAACTTGAAATAACATATTGTGGTGACACAAAATAAGAAAGAATATTAAGAGTAAGAGGTGGGAATTTATGTCTTTATTCTTGGCTGGAAACTGCTGGCTCTAAAGCCAAGTCGGTCATGATGTCTGAAGAGTCGAGCTGAGCCGTAGCCTAAGATCTGCCTGTGAAATCCGAGCAGTCCATTCCTCGTCCAGTGTATCTGGAAAAGCTATGGATGGTTCTTAAAAGCTCTTTTCTACAATAACGAACATAATTATAACCATATGCTCAAAGGAAGAGATGGTGGATTATCACCCTGAACCATCAGGACGCTTCCCTTTCAGCGCAAAGTGCCAATTTACGTCTTGCCCATGCGCGCCGAAGGTACGCACAAAGTTTTAGCAACAATCGACAAAATCGATATAAAATTAGCAAGAATCGGGGAAGAGTGGCAAGAAATTACGAAAAAATGTTGAGTTCTAAATAATTTCGAAAATTTATTTCTCTGGTCTACACCCCACGGCAAGCATTTGGTCTCCCGGGAGACCGAAGAGCCCGAATGCAGGGGCCGTCGGTCCCTGGTAACTCACACCTCGTGTATATAAGATTATAACAACTAATGCGTAGTACAATAGTCAGTGAACGGAAGAAGCAGTAGCGATAACTTCAGCTCAACTCGTAAAAACTCTAAAAACAGATATAATGTATAGGTATAGTATGTTTGTTGGTTGGTGGGGGCGTTGTGTTCACGCCAAGATTATTGAATCGGAAAATTTTATTATTAGGAGCCTAAAAGCCGAACCGAGCCTTGTTTTAATTCAGAAGAAACGAGCGAGCCACAGACGAAGACCTCGTACTTTGAGAGCCGACGCAGGCCTGACATGGTTCAGATAGAGTTGGGCCAAGCCAGAGCTTAAGATCTGACTGTTAGAGCCGAGCTGAGCGAACATGGTACGAGGAAGGGCGAGCCAAAAATTGATATTTTGGCTCTTACACACCTCTAATAAGTACTAAATCACTGAAAAGCCGAGGTATTGTTTTACTAATTTCACTCAGTTCATACACTATCGCCTATGCCCACAACCGATAATGTACAGCAGAAGCATGTTATACAAATGAAGTATATTATTGCAATTTTCGAAAAGCGTTTAATTGCAAATTTTGGTACAGTTGCGGTCAATGCAGATGGACCCAGCGGTGCCTATTTGTCCACATGATTATAATTTCTGACTGTGATCAAAATTGATCTGAAAACAACTTCTGAGAAATTTTCAAAAATATTTAACTAGGATCACATTCGCAATAATTTAGGGAATTACACAAGTTAAGCGGATAACGGTTGCTAACATTTCAACGGTACTATGAAAACAATACTACTGTCATCCTTTTTGTGGGAATTTTATCTAGGTATTCTAGTATTATCTTAACAAGTACTGATATTACAAATTTGCATCATATAGTAGAAATACAAACTCACTCATGATTGTAATTTCTAAGCTACTATAGGTATGCGTCTAAAATCATTCACGCTTTGGGGATAGATATTGCCTTCAAAAAGATACAGTTTCGAAATTTGTTAGCGAAATCATTTACATATGTCAAGATATTTGAGATAGGCTTGAAATTTTTATCCCTGCTTCGGTTGGGGGAGAATAAGGGATGTGTAATACACCTAGCTAGCTACCTTTTGAAAAAATTTATAAAACTTGGTGTGGTTAAGACACCTTGTTGTCGACAGTATGCCTGACATTGTGTGATGTAGATACGTTCCAAACGTTGCGGTCATTATAACGTGAACGCCGCATAACGCGAAATAATATAGCCTTGTCATCCCACGGTTTAGTGTCCAGCCGAATATTCGAAATAATCAACTTTTTCATACAATTGCCTTAACGGCAGGTTTCTATTAATAGTAACATTATTTTTACCTCAACAGTTGGTGTTTTAACAGGAGAGCTCAAAAATCCGCCTCTTTTATCTTTAATTATTGATAGCTTATCGCCGCTAACAAAAGCTCTGTAATAATATGTTTGTTTACCATTTTATTGCTTCAGCATGGCATATTTTCTTACAATACGTTAGTTATAAATTGTTGTGACAACCACCGGCAACGATGCTCACTCAAAATTGTATGTTTTTTCTCTCAAGTTTTTTATTCATATTTACAAGTGTTGATTTAAGAAACAGCTTAGCAAGTCGCTCCGGTTTGTAGATGGCTTCAATGGGTAACACTGCCTTTAGCTGACATTGCTCGTGAACCATAATTGTGATTTGTCTAGATGTTTAGCTATGACGCTGTGCTAGTTTGTAAATTCTGTGACGATCATCTCAAAATCTTTAAAAAATCGCACATGCTCCGATATTCGCTTTCATCGCTATTCGACCTTATACAGCGGTAAGAGATCCACCAGTAAGAGGCTAACTGTCGAATAAAGCTTAACAGCAGGTTTAAAAATTTCATCGGTAATGTCTGAATTTACGTACGTTGTTCATTGTTAACATCAAATCTGTTTCTAATGATTTATGTGATCTAAGCGTGTACGTCTATTTTGTGCACAAGGTGTATAAAGACATCTATCGAAGCGACATCAGATTCTCGATTTTAATGTCTGTATTGTGCAGGTTTTTAGTACTGAGCGTGGAATTTTGCCAACATACAATTTAATTAGAACGTTTTAAGTTTGCGCCTTGCCGGCTGGACAAATAAAACATAATACATAGACTCTTGCCCAACTTATGTTACAAAAATTTGTTCGACAACTCAACCTGGCCATTTTTATTATAAAAGTTTCATCAACTTCTCATTAACTTCCATGAAATTACGCCGTAGGGTACTACTATGTATTCTAAGAGACGTTTACTTGAACCAGAAAGAACATACTGTTGCTGGTAGTACGATAAAGCGGTAATGGTAATCTGTGATGTTATTTTAAAAGTACCTGATAAACCCTATTACATCACTAATTGCTTTAGTCACATCTGCTTGTTACATACATAATTTATATTGTAATTGCTATAAAATTTGGAAATGTATATAAATGTTTTGTTACGTGTGTTTAGTATTCTCCAAAACAATTCCAAGCATTTGATTAGCTGGGAAGGACGAGATAAATTTGGTAATCATAACTTATTGGATTTAGTTTTAGTGTTGTATATATGTTTGCCCGCTACAGAAGAATTTACACATATCTTTTTATTCATTTAACATTTACACATCTAATCTCGCATACACTGGGCGAAATCAACTTAAATGTGGTTATTATCCGCGAATTCAGCAGTCAGGAAACGAATTTGGTCGCCGCTACATCATTAAAATAACATATTTCGTCGGCTATTCAAAAGGCATATTTTGGTCAAAATGTGTATTAGCATTGCTGTAGCCGTGTATAGACTGGAAATGGATAGACCGGTTTGGTTCAAATTTTGATAACAGAAATGACTTTGAAATCTGCTCTACGACTACTTTGGCGCTAGTTTAAAGAATAGAAATGTTGTTTTGGGTCAATAGCACTCTAAAGCTGTTGTCATATGCTTCTGGAAAATTCGGCTCATAAGTTTACCGTAAATATGTAATATGTCTTTTGTACACCAATAATTCCAGATTCACTGCTTTGCCATTGGAAAATACCTTTAAGCCGAAGTAGAAAAAGCAAAGCGATACTGCGAACTCGTTGTAATTGTGGGCAATTTGTAAATGTCAGAGCCACAACGGTGGAGTATACATATTCTATTAAGGCTGTATTTATGCGAATGACCGGCGAACTACCTGAAAAAGTTTTTTCCATTACTATTGTGAAAAAGCTTCGTTAAATAAATGAATTTGTGCTTATTGTGACTTTAATTTCATCTTTTTGTCAAAGCTGTCACAATGACATTTTTGTACCTTCCTTAAACTCCGTATGAGATATAATATTAATAATTACAATATTATTGTCTATTATACAAATTCTGCCATGCAATACATATACATTATTAGCATGCATTGTTTGACATCTGGCGGACTCGGTATCATGCGTTTAGTTTGAAGCGATATGTATATGGTCACTATCGCTAAGCCTGCAGCCATGCTTTCTTTAGATATTATTTTTCTGTAATAATAATAAAGTTCTACATAAAGATCCATTTTTCATTTCTGGCAAATCCTTCAAAACAAGGCGACCAACAGCTAATAGGAGACTCAACAAGTCCACTGGCCATCAACCTGTATAAAATTATTCCAATACAAGTCGTTTATGAATTGACCGCAGCTCAAAAATTAGAGTTTATACTATGTTTATTTATTACAGTGTAGTTGCCGTATCTATTTGCTTTCCTACGCGTCACATATCTGGATTTCATAAGCGTCATATATCTGTGGATTTCCTCATGCCCGTTACAAAATACAGCAAGTTTTTTTACCCCTTAATGTGAATTATAGAGTGATTATTATGTGTATATTATGCCGGCTTACTTTGATCAAGCCTGTCATAGACAACTTTTAATTAGCAATTTACTTAAACAATAAAAACATTCTCAGTGATTTTCTACTGCACGTCCTATTTAAGTTGTAGTATAAATTGGCTCACAAAAATAAATTTTCCCTGTCTTTGGTGAATTATTTTGAGCGGAATTATTCTCATGGACGTTCTATCGAGACCAGAGTTACCCTCAGGGACCTAAAATAGAATGCAGGCCATACTGTTCTCTATATACTAAGCCTAAAAGTCTTAGTCTAAGCTAAGGTTCTTATATGAGACGTACACTAAATTTAAGTCGGGGGGTTGCCGCCCCCCGAACCGCTCGTTGTAAACCACTGTTACAGCGGCTTTTGGGAAGCGACGACGAATGTGGGTAAGCGTAGCGAAACATAATTTCATCATTTTGAATGCTATAAACCTGGACCTATGTAAAACAACTTTCTCGGTAAGGTGGGATTCAATATTTTCTGAATAATTTTCCATATGTGTGGCTTCGTTAAATACTCTAATATATTTGGAACATCACAAATCGGCACAACAATATACTGTCTGAGCCACCAATTCTTTTAAAGAAAAACAAAACTCAAACTCCCTGTCAAAGAATTTTTGCCGAAAATTACTTTTTCTATAGTAGAGTTTGCCGTTGCAACATACTTCTAAAATGACGAAAAATATGCTCAGTTAAGGCGTGTTCACGCGCTGAAAAATTTTGCTCAAATTTTAATCAAATTTTGATCAAAACTTTTGTATTTTTTGCAAGTTTGAACTTGTGAACACAGCTCAAACTTTTAAGTGAAATATTCCTGTAGCCAACCATGGACGAGATGTATTACCTGAAAAAGTTTGAGCTCAAATTTTGAGAATTCAAAATTTGAGTAAAAAGTTTAGAGCATGTAAACACGCCTTTGGATTTCGTTTAAATTCACCACGCCATTCCATCCTTACATTTTCATGGTCATAAGGAATATATAAATGTCTTCTCGTTAAGACACCCGCTAAATTTTCTAATTCTACTCTTCTTTCTGAAATGTTGAAGATAAATAAAATGGCCGCAGCACGGCGAAAGGAATCTTTCTTAGAGCTACAATTTTTGATGAAGGCCATATCTGTCGCTAGCTAAGATTCTGGAATTTTGAAATCTGTACAAACCGCATACAAAAACTGTTGTCAAATTTTTCGCTTAAAACGAGGTCAAACTTGCGAGACAAAGTCAAACAAAAACTAAAAATCCATAACTTTTTGCAGGAACTAAGTTTTTTTCGCTGTGTCGAATTTGTTGTAAAAATCACAAATCCTCCTCGAGTTGTAACCATCTGTGAGAAAAAATATATTTAATTTTAATTCCTCGAAGTATCTACTTGACAATACAATCGATATTGTGTTGAACTGCTTCCATGTGTCTTCTAAGATGATAGAGGTGAGCAAATAATGCTTGATCTTCGTAATGTTTCGTACCGATTTAGCTGTGACTTCACGACAACACTTGTGATTAGTTTAATTTGCACTAATCGATGATTTTTGTTGAAAAGTTAACTTTGAGACGAGTGAGCGGTTGTTTTTTGAAGCGGATTAACATTCCCTGCTTTAGCACACTGTGAAGAGAATATCAGCCAATATTGTTCAAACCAACCATTTGAACAGCTTGAAAGAAGATTACAGTTGTGCGTAGAGCAGTAGGCTAATTCCCGAAAGTACTATACAGCTGTACTATACAAACATAATACATTTTTTTACAAAAATAGCACCCAATCTCCGTCAGGTTTTGCATAATGTAACATTACACATTTGGAGTTACTTTGGTTAAACAAGCTGGATGAGAATCTCGCGGTACAACATGATCTACAATGTTTTTTCAGTCTGGTATAGTTGGGTTTGGGCAAAAGTTCATAAAAATGAGAGCGTCATTTCAGAGTACCCTACTGTAAGTAAACCCATTATATATTTCACGAACGCTTTCTGCAGCATCTCCTGATTTCTGTACGTTAAAACACAATGGTAGGCCGATTTCCGTTTGAACAATCGGTTCAACCAAGGTGTCAGTCTGTTTTGTTCATACCTTTCGAAAATAGACGGAATTAAAAAGGAAGCTCTCACAACATCAAATGCCGGTTAAGCAAAATATCAGCGAGTGTTGGAAAGTGATATTCTCCTAGATTAAAACTAATCGCTAAGGGTTTTTATTGTTTTTTGAACAGCCCAAAATAATAACAATTAAAATTCATAAAAAATAACTACTAATTTTTTAGAAATGACTCAAGATTTTTTGCTAAATTATCAGTGATTTTTTAGTAGTCTCAGAATTTACTAAGTCAAATGACTCTTTTTCAGAGAATTTTATGAAGCTTATTAGTTACACGATATTAGTTTCGAGGCAATAATGCCTCACATTTAACTTAACGCACTTGATCATCAGCTACGTAGAATACTTATGCTAAAATCATCTTACATACCATTGTGCATCAATATATCAATTTGAACGTTAAAAACGACATTATTATACTTAGGAAAAAATATGCTTAGCAGACATTTTTGTGATGACTTGTGGTAATCACGCTTTCCGCGATTTAAGCCCAGCACCACTGTCATTAGCTGTGGCAATAAGCCTTATTTGAGATTTGGTTACATTATTAGGCTCTATCCTATTTAGAAAGCTGTTATTAATGATGTACTAGATTTATTTTTATATCTATATATTTCTGCGTCTGCCACAGCGGTAAAACCTATTATGCTCCGGTAAATTCGCCAATTACGGAAAAGCAACGGTTTTAGGATCATTTGGTGCTACAGCTACGGTTGAAACAGCTTTTGAATGTGTTTAATGATCACTAGTTTATAATTTTAAAATCACAGCGCAGCGGAATTGAGATACTGAATGCTGGCGATTTTGATTTGTTGTTAGGTGAAGTAAAAAACTTCTCTCAAAAAAAGATAACGGTGATAGATGAGTTTCAGGACTTCACAACCACTAGACTTCTAAGTTAAGGGGTGGGAGTTTCAGTAAATGATGTAATGATGATCCTCCAGAACATTCCCATTATATCGGGAAGACGGTCGTGTATTGAAAAGTTGAGTTTTTTTCAGCCTTAGTCGCTGCAACCTTTCCCGGTGAACATTTTTCCGATCCCGTGAAACTTTCACAGTTTTCGCTGTCGAATCACGACTGTCATATATGTTTATATTTTTACAATCGTTTGGTGTTTACAAGACCTGTTACAATCTGATTCAAACGCTGCTCATCTGTGGACTTTACGGAAATAAAATGATGTACTGTTCACTGGGCTCCACCGGTCTCGTCATTTCGTAGAAAATGTCTCTTATAACTGTGTTTTTGCCGTTTTTCAATGTTTCCTGTTTTCGTTCCGGAAGCGCTTAGTTCTTTTTGAACATTTTATTGGGAATGTCTCTTATAACTGTGTTTTTGCCGTTTTCCAATGCTTTCATTTTCGTTCCCCTGGAGATGCTTAGTTATTTTTGAACATTTTATTGGGAATGTTTGACAACTCGTGTTTTTGCCGTTTTTCAATGTTTCCCATTTTCGTTCCCCGAAGATGCTTAGTTCTTTTTGAACATTTTATTGGGAATGTCTCTTAGAATTGGGTTTTTGCCGTTTTTCAATGTTTCCCATTTTCGTTCCCCGAAGATGCTTAGTTGTTTTTTGAACATTTTTATTGCGAATGTTTCTGATAACGACGTTTTTGCCGTTTTTCAATGTTTCCCATATTTTGTTCCCCGAAGATGCTTAGTTCTTTTTGAACATTTTATTGTGACGCTCTTATAACTGTGTTTTTGCCGTTTTTCAATGTTTCCCATTTTGTTCCCCTAAGATGCTTAGCTTCTTTCGAACATTTTATTGTGAATGTCTCTTATAACTGCGTTTTTGCCGTTTAACAATGTTTCCCATTTTCGTTCCCCGAAGATGCTTAGTTCTTTTTGAACATTTTATTGGGAATGTCTCTTATAACTGTGTTTTGCCGTTTTTCAATGTTTCCCATTTTCGTTCCCCGCAGATGCTTAGTTCTTTTAGAACATTTTATTGGGAATGTCTCTTATAACTGTGTTTTTGCCGTTTTTCAATGTTTCCCATTTTCGTTCCCCGAAGATGCTTAGTTCTTTTTGAACATTTTATTGTGAATGTCTCTTATAACTGTGTTTTTGCCGTTTTTCAATTATACACATTTTAGAACACCGAAGATGCTTAGTACTTTTAGAACATTTTATTGTGAATGTCTCTTATAACTGTGTTTTTGCCGTTTTTCAATGTTTCCCATTTTCGTTCCCCGAAGATGCTTAGTTCTTTTTGAACATTTTATTGTGAATGTCTCTTATAACTGTGTTTTTGCCGTTTTTCAATGTTTCCCATTTTCGTTCCCCGAAGATGCTTAGTTCTTTTTGAACATTTTATTGGGAATGTCTCTTATAACTGTGTTTTTGCCGTTTTTCAATGTTTCCCATTTTCGTTCCCCGAAGATGCTTAGTTCTTTTTGAACATTTTATTGGGAATGTTTCTTATAACTGTGTTTTTGCCGTTTTTCAATGTTTCCCATTTTCGTTCCCCGAAGATGCTTAGTTCTTTTTGAACATTTTATTGGGAATGTTTTTGCGATATAAAATATTATTTTACCTTTTCAGTATCAGTTTTTTAATTAAAAAATGACATTAAAAATATTGGTTTGTGATTTTTAGAAAATATACTTTGAAATTTTTTCCTATTACGGTAATGTCAGCTCAAACATATTCCAAGCATAATGGCAATACGAAGCCTGAGTAAAGGACTTAGGTGCAGGCGGACATTTAGTCTAAGCTATGTTACATCGATATTCATCTGTAAGATTTGACTGAATGTTTAACACATTAGCAATACGGTTGTGATAAAGCACCGAATATTTTAAATCAAAACAAAACGAAGAACCACTACTATCAACTAAAGAACATACTAAACTGGTTCGTGCCTCGTTTAACTTGTACTGACTCAAGTCTTGAGCAAAAAGCCACTTTCGCGACCTTCACCTTGAACAGTTATAGTGGTTACACAATACTATACCATGGGTAGTCATAGTCGTAAATGAGTGCTTATGCTTGGAAAAGCCGGTCCAGAGGTGTGCGCGGGCCTGAATTCTTGAGCCCGGACTTGGCCTTGGCTCGCGACTCTTGTGTCCGTGCACGCCAGATCCGGTCCCACCACGCGGACGCCAAATGTCGGCGTCTGAGCCCGCGCAGGACCGCAGGTATATATGTTTCCCGCATACATATAAATTTAGACATCGCACGCTGGATGATGTTTTATGCGCATAAAGAACTAGCTATTTATTGGCGCTGATGAAAAAAATCCTAGTAATTTCCGCTGCAATGGGTCTCATTTCTTGTTTTACCCACTGCTCAATGTCAACGCTAAGATCTTGTTTGAATTTACGATCGGCTTGCGTCAGACCGGGCACAAACTGAAAGTGTTTGAATATCGGATCCAAAGAACATGCCACCCAGTGGTACGCAACAATAGTGCTTACTTAGTATTTACTAACGTATTTACTTCATCACATAACCACGTTCACGTAAAATAGATCCATACATTCAAACTCAGAATATATTTGAAAGTATATGCATAAAAATTTTTTGCGACCAACAGAATTTAAATAGCCTAAGGTACAAAGACGTTCATGGTCGAAACGAAAATGGGCCACGACCTATGACTCAGTGACCAGGCCCCCTACGGCTTTGTGCCCCAGTGACCCACGACCATCTCTGATAGAAACCCAAATAGCACATCAATCACTGTTCCATGACATTTCGAAAAACACATACTGTAAAGCAGCAGTTTGTAAAGCACTTCACCATGCCAATACTAAATATTATGTAACATAGCACAAGGGTAAACAATCCGGATGAGTTGAAGAATTTCTCCAACACAGTAAGACCTTTACTTCGTTAGAAATCAACTGTCGCTGCACTTCCAGGTTTACTCCACTGTCTACACCACATCCTCACAGTGACTCGAAATTTATTGCTATATCTAGTACCTGGTAAAGCCACGCGACCTCGTCGTACATAAATCTTAATGTTATGGGGCTAACATGCTGACGAATCCTCATGCTGAGCGCAAATAATAGTCATCTTGGTCAACGTGACTCATTTTTGTTTCTTACCCACTGGATCACCATAGTTTTACCGTCGCTGGACCCATCGTCGAGCATATATACATTTACAAACCAGTCATCTAATACGCTACGAGAATAGTCGGCGATCGCGGTGGGGGAGGGGCTGCTGTAGCATGAAATTTCTGGTTACCCAACTACCCTAGCCCTATGCGTACCTTCACGCACCGACTGACACTACTGGCCCCTAAATCCCAGACATTGGGGGCCTTTAATATATGACATTTCTAAATAGAAAATAATATACCTGAAAAAATTCACAGATTCACAGTATTTTACTTAATTTGTTGAATCATAACTTGCATACAATATAATATCTAACCTAAGCGTTATGACCTGTGGTCCTGACTACAGCTAGAAGCTACCTAGACGATATTTCGTGAAAAAATATTACGCCCCAACATTAACGGAGAAATATTGAGTCTTTTATTTTAGCCCCCCGTCCTGAATTTCTTCAATTTTAAAGATACAGATCTGATTTTGGTATCAGTCGATTCAGCTCGATGAGGCGGTTCAGAAAATACTCATTTTACCCACATTCCTGAAAAAATTAGGCTTAGGCTTAGTGTATGTCTCATATAAGGACCTTAGCTTTAGCTAAGACTAAGGCTTAGGCTTAGTATATCGAGAACGGCATGGCCTGCATTTTATTTCCGCCCTTCAGGGTTACTTGGGCTTTCACAACTTTCTAACGGTGGCGTAGATTCCAAATAAAATACACACCAGTAGATTTCTCATATCAAACGGAGTCGGACGGTGGCCAACATAATATTCCCAAGAAAAAAATTTTTGGGTTCCCGAGAGGGGAGGGACCATTGGGACCTCAAAAAAATTGAAAAAAAAATTTTCAGGGATGTGCGTAAAATGAGTATTTTCCGAACAGCCTCATCGAGCTGAATCGATTGATACCAAAATCAGCCCTGTATCTTCAAAATTGATTAAATTCGGACTGCGAGGCTAAAAGAAAAGACCCGAAATATTTACCGTTAAGCTTTCTCTAGGTAACAACAGACCGGCAGTCGGCGAAATGCAGATTCCAACCTTCTAATTCCTGAATGCAACACCTCATACATAGCCTCATACTTCTGTGTATTGTAGTCAAAGGTAACTGATAGATAGGTGTCGCTGGGGGAGGGAGCAGACGATGGATACCCACTAAGCGTCGGACACCCAAAGCCATGTTTACCCTTATACCGAAGGCGCGCGAACGAAAATTTTTAACAAAAATTGGGATAAATTCGCCAAACAGGGGTAAAATTGGGAAAAATTGAGTAAAATTGGTAAAAAAATAGGTCTACCCGCTACCTCCTGAGGACCTCTCACCAACGACAGTCTACCCCTCTTCCCCTGAGCCGACGTACCTTCGACACCTATAATGCTGATCTCATAACCACAAATCAATATAGATAGTGATAGCTTTATATTAAATAGGAAACACCATCAAAAGTACACAATCAGAAATAACAAGCTACCCTGTCGGAAACACATACTATGTGTCAAGAACTTTTGTTTGAAAACGAAGACGTTTCTTCTTAAAAGAAGAATGTCACAGCAGTCATATTGCTACTAACAATAGGATTTATGCGCCTGGACTACATATAGTTATTTAAATATAAACTTTACGACGGTTCATGCATAATATATGGTTTTTGAAACATGTCAAATTATTTGACTTTATTGTTTGCGAATATGCTATCTATGAAATAGCAAGAATGAATTCAGACCTGGTAAAGTTGATAATATAATTTTCGATGTCATCAATTCTCGGAATTCCTAAATGTTTTCATCTCAATTGTAGTCAACAAATCCGAGACGTTTGCTGCATGCCATTTTTGCCTGGCATGCAGACTCCAGCGGTCGGATCTGAAAATGCTTTTATGACTATAATAGATACGTGCAATGCAGTGCAATTAAAGCTGTAATGCACACTCTGACAGAAGGTGAAATCAATGTCGCAGCCTGACGGCTGTGACAAAAATTTCGGTGTTTCAATAAAAATTATGAAAGTTGGTCACCTAGCTAGCGTTTACAATATTTACGTTACTTGCAATGTAATTAGTAAAATTTCGCTGCAAATGAAATAATTCACAGTCGTGTGGCTGGGCCTTTTTCTATTGGTTGCGTTTAAAGCTACGCGTCTTCAACTACAATATTATACTGATATATCCGCTTCTTTGGGAGTAGGGGTCAAACAACATCATGTTTCAGGGTAATATCAGTCTGTTTACAATATTTACGTTACTTGCAATGTAATTAGTAAAATTTCGCTGCAAATGAAATAATTCACAGTCGTGTGGCTGGGTCTTTTTCTATTGGTTGCGTTTAAAGCTACGCGTCTTCAACTGCAATATTATACTGATATATCCGCTTCTTTGGGAGTAGGGGTCAAACAACATCATGTTTCAGGGTAATATCAGTCTGTTATATGCTATCATCGTTTATAGCTAGACTGTAATTTTGCCGATCATGCCTCAATTTTCACAGTGGAAGTGACCTCAGATGGCTTGCCTGTGGAACTAATATCGCCAAAATGCACGTATGTGTGAGGAAACAAAGTCGGGCAAAGTTTTATTTTAGTTCCAAATAATCATCTTACCGACTCGACTGTCTCAGAGTAGCATCTAGTTATCGCTAAGTTGACCATAGATAATGCCATACATTGCATTGGCAAAAAATGCCAACTTAAACTCTCCAATTTGTGAAACCAGAGCCGAAAATGTTCTTATGTAATCCTATGTGATAGGTTAGATTTGTGAAATCAGAGCCGAAAATGTTCTTATGCAATCCTATGTGGTAGGTTAGATTTGTGAAACCAGAGCCGAAAATGTTCTTATGCAATCCTATGTGGTAGGTTAGATTTGTGAAACCAGAGCCGAAAATGTTTTTATGCAATCCTATGTGGTAGGTTACATTTGTGAAGCCAGAGCCGAAAATGTTCTTATGCAATCCTATGTGGTAGGTTAGATTTGTGAAACCAGAGCCGAAAATGTTCTTATGCAATCCTATGTGGTAGGTTAGATTTGTGATGCCAGAGCCGAAAATGTTCTTATGCAATCCTATGTGGTAGGTTAGATTTTCCGCCAAATAGGATTCGTGAAAAGAATATGACAACTACTAAAACACTCACTGAACCATATAAATTCCAGAGACATATTACAAAAAAACTGTAATTATATTTCAGGGAATGTAATATGGCAGTTCAATCGAAATCCGCTTGCCAACAATGATAAAAATAATCATTGAAATACTTTCTAAAATCTGGGATACAATATGAAGTTGTCACAGGTCACCGAGAATATCAAAAAATACACTTACTCTTTCATTTTACTATATTCTTAAGGCGTGTTCACACGCTCAAACTTTTTGCTCAAATTTTGATTAAAATTTGAGCTCAAATTTTGATCAAAATTTGAAAGCATCTTTTTTGTATTTTTCGCAAGTTTGAACGTGTGAACACAGCTCAAACTTCTCATGAATATTCCTGTAGCCAATCATGGACGAGATGTACCTGAAAAGGTTTGAGCTCAAATTTTGATATCAAATTTTGAAATATCGCAATTTTTATTTAAAAATCATCGTCAAATTTTGATCAAAATTTGATCAAATTTTGAGCACAAATTTTGAACTCAAAATTTGAGCAAAAAGTTTGAGCGTGTGAACACGCCTTTAGTCAATCGATGAAGGTATATAATTACAAAATTTGTTTCAGATTGATGCATCAAATCTATTTGTGATTGCATTAACTAAACTAGAAATTTATCATCGTAGCTATGCCTCAAAATCGATGCTGTGATCCATTGAACTTGAGTAAATTTCTAAGCTTAGCCTCTTTGATATGTTTTAATCGCAGAACTGCAATGAAGACGTAGGTATGAAATAGCGACAGTCGCGAACATGCAAATGACACTTTTCTTCATCAGCATCATCGCAAAGGTTCGTATCAACGATATTCTATACCCAACAATATCTTTAACGCTACTTCACATCACTTTATCATATTGTCTCAACTATTGTGGCTACAATTTGCTCTTCAAGCACCTAACATACGTTTGGAATTGGACAAAATCAGAGTTAATAAGAAGCTTTGCATATCGTATCAAGTTATACATCGACTCCCAAACTTGCGACGCCATTGGAACAAAACTTTTCACTGCAAAAGCTAATTCTTCTGTAGAGAAAGCAGCAGAAAACCAATATCTGACGCATCTTACCCACAGTGGAATCGTTGTTAGATTGATAAAATTAAGCGAACCTTACAACAAAACTGTAATATTTGGCATGGGGAACCTAGCAAGCCGACTTCGAAACAAACAATCGCCAACTAGCAACACAATGGTTCAAATGCCGCGTACCCGGAGTGAATCATTCGGAAATGGAAGCGTAGCCAACGGAGATTTGACGCGTAGTTGTTCCGCCGATGTAGCTAGTTATAGTGATTGGCAGTGTGTGGGAGTAAAAAATGTGTCCAAATATGAAACTGAAAGCCACGTGGATAGGCGAACAAGTGGCACTGCCGATCTTAGCCGAGGTGCTTCGATATCGTCCAATAGTGCTGTGTTGACCCCAGCTGCTCGAAAAGTAAGTCTTACTTCACTATGTTTTTTCAAATATATAATGTTTTACTATTCCCTGCGATACATACGATTTGAAACCTCAGCATGCAAAAATATATGGCGAATATTTGAGCAACATCACTACGATGCTGTCCAAGTTTATTACATATTTAGTATTTTTTGGTAAGTCTTTAAGGTTTCCAGCCATGATCTATCTATCACGACATTAGATTTGCGTGATTTGCTCTTTAAATTTTATGATGTTGTCAATTTAAGTTGAACTTGCTGCGATACGTCATCGCTGGTGTCGTTTCCGCAAACCTACGTCATGTTTTAATTTTGGTTAATTTAAAGAATTGCGACAATTGCATTACAAACTTGTGAACATTGCATAAAGCACAACACTGATTGAATGTGTTTGATGATGATGAAATTTCACGACATCGTCAGTCCGAGTTAAACATGCAGCGGCACGTCATCGCTGGTGTATCCGCAAACCTAAATCTCGTTTTAGTTCAGTTTGGTAATTTAAAGTATAGCGACTGGCACGTTACAAACTTGTGAACACTGCATAAAGCGCATCATGGATTCACTGTGTTTGATGATGATCAAATTTTATGATGTTGTCAATTTAAGTTGAACTTGCTGCGATACGTCATCGCTGGTGTCGTTTCCGCAAACCTACGTCATGTTTTAATTTTGGTTAATTTAAAGAATTGCGACTATTGCCTTACAAACTTGTGAACACTGCCTAAAGCACATTACTAATTGAATGTGTTTGATGATGATGAAATTTGATGATGTCGTCAGTCTAAGTTGAACTTGCTGCGATACGTTGCCAAACGCTATATTACCATGGCATTTTGAAAATATAAAGATGTTTCTTGGAAAAATTCTGTTGCAGGTAAATGACGTTGTGTGTGTAAAAATGACAGTCAGTGAAATAATGCATAAAGATAAAATAAAATAAACACTAAAATAAAATAATAATAATAAATGAAAATTAAACCAGCAAAATGATTTTTAAAACAGCCCAACACACCTAAAATACACGAAAATGGCAATATCGCCTAAATCCCTCTAACTATATAATGATATTGGGTTCATTTTGTATAGCGATTCACCCTCTAGGTAGCTGAAGGTAATGTACCGCTATTTTCCTATGTTACCGATTCAATATCAAACTAGAGGGGGGCACCAATATAAAACTAGATTAGAGACAAATATCAAACTGGAGGCGGACCAACATCAAACTGGAGGGGAGACCAATATCAAACTGAGGGGGGACCAATATCAAACTGGAAGGGGCACCAATATCAAACTGGAGTAGTCACCGATATCAAGCTAGAGGGGGCACCAGTATCAACTTGAGGGGGTACCAATATCAAGCACCAAATACAAACTAGAGTAGAGTTCTATGTCCCAGAGTTACATAAGACATGTCGTGTGTAACACGGGTTACATACAACATGTCGAATGTAACACAGCTACAGACGACATGTGGTATGTAACAAAAATTTTCGAGTATATGGGCTCATTATTCTGTGAATCAGCAAAATTTATAACAATGTATTCTAAAATATTTTGTTTATATTTTTAATTATTTCAGATCTCCACAACTTCGTCAGTAACCAGTTATCAATGGAACACTTCGGGTCCAGCATTAGTCGGTGTAGGCTCGGCATCAGTCCTTTCAGATACAGCGACTAGCAGCGTTTCAACGATGAAACGAAGCGCTTCCCAGGCATCTCAGCGGCCTGGCGGTCTTTCGTCAACATCAGGTGCGAACGGTGTGACGCGAAAATCGTCCGAGTATAGCGCGCAACGTAGACAGCAACAACAACAGCTACAGCGACAACAAAGCAACGTGACATCCAAGGGACAACAGCGCTCAATTAGTCTCAAAGAGTGTATGTGTCCGTGTAGACTTTATGTTTCAATAGAGAATTCGGAACATAATTGCTTACAATTTCATGTCATTCAAAATGTGAAACAGAGTCAGTAGGGAAGTTGGTCTGTTTGGGTGTCTCTGCGTGTATGACTTCTGATATCTGTTTTGTTTGCGTAAGCCATTTCCAATCAGCGTCAGCTTGAATGTTAGAATTTGACGTTTTATTCGTCCAGCATTTTCCTGATTGCTGAACAAATATAATGCACTGAGTAGTCTGGGATAGGACGCGTCAGCTGTCATATTTCTAATATCGCTTCCACCGATAAATGGCCCTTCCTCAGCTTCTGTTTAGCTATTCAGCTCATCATTTTTGTATGATTTGTTGAATCAAACTATTCATACGGCTAGAAAATTACTGCGTTCTACAGACCTCTATTTGTTTTAAAAACGTAGTAGGAAAGAAAGCTTTTCTTGTGACAAAATGGAAAATGGCTACCTTTAGTGCTCTGCTCTGTGATTCTGTGTAATAGCTTACAAATATTTTTTATCGCAGTTGTTCGGATATTTAAAAGTTATTGCACTACAAACTGTTTTCAAGCAACATTTCCCAATATACGATGGGACAATTCGGGCTCATTGCTCATCAAATTAGTCGACCGGTACCCTAAGTTTTAGTTATGCCCAACGGTGGCTATTTATTATTTTGGATGTCTATTGTAGAGCTGTATTTGTCTTTTCTGCAGCAGTGTCGTCCAGTTCACAGCTGTCGCATTATTGTGCGCCTAGATTTAAACTCAAAAATTGAGGAGAGTTTTTATTGCATTTTTGTATTTCATGTAAAGTTTGGCTTTAGTATAGCGGCCACAATTTATAAATTTTTAAACGGCCAAATTCGGACATAAAGTATATATCTTAAAAGAGCGAATTTTAAGTAGCATTTTACCTGACTTAAAATACCAACTTGGAAATGAACAATTGTATTCAGCTAAAGCTGGCAAATAATTGCTTCGGCAAATATAAACAATAGCTCACAGCAAAGTAAATGTAGTTTTGGCAAAACTTTGTATGGCTACTTATTTCTTAAAGCTTCAAACACGGATTTGAAATGCATTCAATATGCTCTTATATATTAAGTATTAATAAGATGCCCTGAACAACAAGCTAGATTATATAAAAAACTTGTCGCTACATCTGTGAGGCCCTGTGTCATTTGTTTTAACTCTGTCAGAGGTTACATTATAAGGTTACGCTTCGATGCACAGTACTTTTGTTCAGTAGCTGATATAGCTCGCCTAAAGAGGAGGGCTATATCACTTGTTAGCGCCCCACATAGGCAATTTTACTTTCATTTGAGGCCAGGAAAGAAAAATTTTGATGTTTTCTTTAACACTCTACTCTTTGGAAAAGTGTGTATTTTAAAGTTCGAAAATGACATTTTACCTTTTATGCAATTGAAGAACAAGTCGTCTTCGTGAACACCCAAAAAAATTTAAGTTTTAGCCCAAAAGTGGGTGGCCGCCCAACCGTTTCCCTGGGCTAATATATACTTATATCAACCCTTGAATTTGTAATCATTGAACAGTGTTACTGCGATCACTACGGTAGAAAGGCACAAACGCGAAAACATCTGGGCGTGTGGGCACATTATTATCTGACGGGGAAAGAGGCACCGTACGATTGAAAAACACCTGTACCTACGGGCTGGAATACCATATTAAAACTATGATACGGTTATGGTCATACTTGGTAACCCTGAATATTTACAAACATGCCTGACCAATTTGGTGCATTTCGGGGATCGACCTGTATGGGCGTTCCCTGACATATATATTGGTTCATTCTAGGAGAGCGTATGTCAGACGTACAGCTATGAATAAATACGTGATTGCATAACCTGACGTATTTACGGGGGACAACATACATTGCCGTCATCCAGATATATTTCTGACGGGGGGGTGGAGAAACGTCCACCTGTCTCCCGTGGTGTTTGCGCCCATTCACAACGTAGTGTACAAGAGTCCGCTAACCAAATGAATTTGGTATTCTGGAAGCTTAACCTGGCCAATTTTAAAGCGAAACGGAAGCTAATAATTCTGATTTATGCCTTTGAAAACCAAGCGGAAGTTTGCTTCTGTTCAATATCCGTAAATATGGCAACTTTATAAATATTATGCTTAAATTGCACACTTAGAGGTAGAAATTGCTTATTAATTGATCAGTCAATAAGACTGTCGTAATCCTATTACTCAGCCGCTGGCAAGCTGTGCTGGGCAGGACCAAAGTTTATCTGTGTTGTGACAGCGATTTTTATTAAGACTCAAAGACTCTCGGCCATCTTGTGCCGGTGCAGTCAATTCTCAGCCGAACGATAAAAACTGTCTATTTTACCGTGGCCTGGATATTACTATATATACTGTATCTGTTGATCCTGATCGTGTTGAAACAATCGATAGTAAATATCAACCTTGATTTGATACATGGCATCAGGTTTAGGTTTTGCTTGCCACAAATAAGCACAGCAGTCTCTAATTCTAGAAAAATTAACGCTAATATTTCAATTATAAGTTTACTCCAATGATAAAAATGATATCTAAAAGTTTAGAACTGGTGATACACCGTAAACAGTAAAATTTCTAATCGTGATCTCAAAAAGGCAACCGTGATACAGTTATTTTCCAGTGGAAGAAGACATTTTAAAGTATGAAAATTTGAAAAAATCTCAATCATTATCAAATAGCAGCTAAAAATACCTCAATTTATTCAGGTATCACAAATTGGTAGTTGCTAAATATCGGTACCCCAATCAACCAAAATGCACGCTAATGCGTATTCGATAATGGGTATCCGATTTTTATACAAGCTCCTGGAATTTGACGCAATGTTCATTAGGGCTACTCATTGTTGCTAATCTAGATCATAGATGTCGAAGATCCGTTGGCTTGGGGGGGGGGAGAATCTCTCGATAATTCTCAGTGGTAGCGGGGGAGGCCGTGGGACGGATTAATTTTTGAAATTTTAAGGATTTCATAGTTATCCCAAAACGTTTTCCACAGTTTGCCAATTTGCGATACATTTTTCCCAGTTTCCTTTCTTGTTTTCCAAGTTTACACAAATTTTTGCGAATTTTCACCCTGTTTTTTATCTGTTTGAGCTAAAAATTTTTCGCGCGCCACAATTTTGGCGCGTGGCGTGGACTAGTTTGGTAAGAAATCTTCGGCCGGGTGTAGACTCGGGTTGGAAGGCCGACCCTCAGGGGTAACCCCCGCCTCGCCTCCTGTCGGGAATTATGTTCTAGACTATTGCTTGCAAAAACCAACATCGAGAAAATTGTTATATATTATTTGTCGTTAGTTGCATATTGGAACTGGTAATATTGTTAATCTCACTTTAAGTAGACGAGTATCACAGTCAATTAAGTGAGGTTGATAGTGAAATGGTCCATACGGAGCATGTAGAATAGTAATAAATTTAAAAGAATGATGTAGAAAATGTGGTTTTTTCACCAGAAAGTGAAGAAAATCTACATTGCGAATCATTTTAGAACCTGCACGTATATCTTAAAATACTTACGCAATACAAATTTCTTTTGAAATAATACCGGTTACGCGATGGGTTCAAGAAAATGTTGAGTTAATCAATCAATAATCAAACTTTATAGCAACTCCCCATTTTGACTTCGAGTTGCTTAGTTCTAACTTTTTAATGTAAACTCATTGCTGCAATTACGGCTCGATCCACTATTTACATATAGCAGTCCCGCTATTTTTTGTAACCTATTTTAACATTAAATGTCTAAAATTTTACATTTTAACGTTTATGGTCCTAAAATATAAACAAACTAAGCATTCCAGGGATATTACTGTCTAAGTGATATCACACAAAATAACAAGTGTTATGCTTATGACACAAATTTACATTTTAACTTTTATGGTCCTAAAATATAAACAACCTAAGCATTCCAGGGATATTACTGTCTAAGTGATATCACACAAAATAACAAGTGTTATGCTTATGACACAAATTTACATTTTAACTTTTATGGTCCTAAAATATAAACAACCTAAGCATTCCAGGGATATTACTGTCTAAGTGATATCACACAAAATAACAAGTGTTATGCTTATGACACAAATTTACATTTTAACTTTTATGGTCCTAAAATATAAACAACCTAAGCATTCCAGGGATATTACTGTCTAAGTGATATCACACAAAATAACAAGTGTTATGCTTATGACACAAATTTACATTTTAACTTTTATGGTCCTAAAATATAAACAACCTAAGCATTCCAGGGATATTACTGTCTAAGTGATATCACACAAAATAACAAGTGTTATGCTTATGACACAAATTTACATTTTAACTTTTATGGTCCTAAAATATAAACAACCTAAGCATTCCAGGGATATTACTGTCTAAGTGATATCACACAAAATAACAAGTGTTATGCTTATGACACAAAATCAGTGTCGTTACTAAAGATATTGGGTTTTGTTACTAAATACTTGCGCATAAAATGCTGACTTAAGTTTTTCAGGTGCTAGTTAGATTTAGAAGTTATCACGCCAATATCTGACAAACAGCGCTCGTCAACAAATATCTAAATCTGAAAATGGATTTCTAATAAAAATGGATATATAATTTCACAATATTGCGGAAAACGGATATTTGATTTCAGAAAATTTCGGAAAACGGATATCTATGTAATTTTGCAAAATTTCGAAAAACGGATATCTAATTTCGGAAAATTTCGGAAAACGGATATCTAATTTGTGCGGATAGGCGTGAATGATGAAAGCAATGTGTAAAATATTTTTAAGGTTTTCTAAGTGAAAGCTGCACTGGGGCTTTGAAATAATGGTTTCCAATAAGCCTAGCTCATTTGTGATTTAATCAAATATATATTTGTCCAAAATCTGTATTTGTCAAATCTACATTGCAAAAGCCTATGCGTAATGTTTTACAATATATACAGCAGTTAGCATTGTGCGACGTAATGCATTTCGAACTACTTATTATTTGAGTATACAGTTAAATTTGTAGCTTCCCACAAGCGACAAAATCCAGCTAGCGAATATCCGTCTATTGCAAAATTCATCTCAAACATTCCTCCAGTACCCGGTCAGCTACCTCAGAGCGGAAGTGCCTACGATTTTAACATTCTAAATCGTAGCGGGGACAATAGTAAGAAGAAAGATAGCACCGGCGTCGGAAACGGTGGAGGAAAGCTAAGTTTTCTATCAAAATCCAAGAAGAAACATCCTTCAATCAGTCCAGAACAAGCAATGTTAATACGGGAATGTTGGGAAGCGTCGCCACATGGCGAAATTGGCATAAGAATTTACTCAAGACTTTTTCAGAAAAGACTTGATATCAAGCTAGCTTACGACCGCCTAGCTGCAGCAACAGCTGAATCAGCCGAAAACTCAAATGGAGAAGCTACCGAAGGTTATACGTGGAAAGCTGATGCGTACAGCTTTACCGATTTTATAGGACAATTGGTTAGAAATATTAAATCCGAAGAAACTGTCGCGATCCTATGCTGGAACCGTGGTCGCCTTTGGGCCAGTTGGCGATCATACGGGTTTAAACCATCGTTTTGGGTCCCAATGTCTGAAATAATGACCACTGAGTGTATTTATCTTGACTGTGGTGTTCACGCCGTAGCTGACGTAATAGACGCATGGGCTGCGTTAATATCAGTCATGCTGGCTCATATGCGGGATGGTTTCTACGCACAACTCCGTTCTCACCGTCGAGAGTCGAAACGACAGACCATGACACAAAGTCTTATCAACAACACTTCGCCCGGAAGGCATAGTGCAGCGTGCTCCGCTTTACTGTCCACGTCGCAGTTAGCCCTTGTATCCACAATTGGACAAAGCCTTTGCACACTAACGTCTAACTATTCTGCCGGCGGCGACGCGGCTCCGCCCGTCTCACCTACCGGCATAGCAACCGATGCTATATCTGAAATTTCAGACAGCCGTGTTATTAGTGGAACTTCAATACGCAGCTCGACTCGTCGCCACAGCCAAGACACTTCGAGTGTTATAAGTGAAAGTGTTGTAAATATAGATGTTTTTAAACAAAGAGTCAAAGACGAATTCTATGAGGCAGCCGTGGAAATTTCAAGCCATCAAGGACAACCACAAGCGACACTCCATAAGTTTTCGGAAACGGAATCCAGACATCACAGTAACACTCTACATCGAAGTGCTAGCCTGATGGCTGATGGCAATTCAAGGCTTTCAAATAATTGGCCTTCTGGTAGCAGCATATCAACGACCAGCTCAGCAGTTTCGCCGTGTCGGGCGAAAGTCCTCTATAGAAGAGAAGACCTATTTGGCAAGCCAGTGCCCACATCAAGCTTAACTGAGTCAGCGCAATTGGGCAAAATCGACGAAAAATCTACATAATGCTAACTTTTACATTCTTGAACGAATAACAATTGGAAATGAATGTTTTATCGTTTTCGACTAGTAAATACTTTAATGCATTAATGATCTTAAGAAACTTTTCAAGCTCAAGACTGGGCTTATTTTCGCAGCGATTATATCTGATTTGTAAAGAAAATCAAATGTTGGATGTTATATTATAATGTTGTATTTACATTAAAGAATATTACTTTTATGCTCAAATTTGTTAGTCGGGTTTATCATTTTATGCGTGAAAAGCATAAAGCTCTCAATTTAAAATATTGTGAGTGATGACATGCGGATTTATACTATATTATATTAAACTAAATGTAACTTATTGCCAATAGCGCATGTAAATTCGTGCAATATTTGACAATCTCAAGCCAGCACAAGAAATAGAATCCGTTCTGTACACATGAGAACGGCGTACACAAACCACTGAGCTACACAGGAGCTGTTACTCGGTTCTTTAAAGAACCTCGCAAGCCAAACGAATAACAACGGACGTTTCAAGCAACCATGCGACGAACTCAATAGATACTACAATTTACAATTTGAGCTGTCCATGTTTTTATTGAATAGTGGGCGTATGGCTGCGCTTTTATTTGCTCGCTTTGAGAGATTCTTTGTGGAACTGAGCAACAGCTCTATATTAACTCTATGGTTTGTATCCACATTACGTTGATTCGGTCCTCAGCGCCGGCTTATTTGTTGCCTAAAATTACACAATGCATATAAGAGTTAACGAGAACTTATATAATATGTCGCAGTACATAGTATACATTGAATGGATTCTGTTTTTGCATCTATATATTACAGTATTTGTGTTAAATGGTAAAATTGTAAAAAATATATCCATATTTTATTGTAGTATTTTTGTGTAACGTTTTGACACGTTATCACAAAGAATATGGATGATATATTTATTTATTTATTTATTTATTTATTTATTTTTGAAAATGTATAAATTGTTAAAATAAAAATCTGAATAAATGAAATAAAAATAATTAAATTAAATTAAATTAAATAAATAAATAATTAAAATGAAAACTGTTTAAATAAAAAATCGGTAAGAAAATTAGTCAAAAGAAATGAGTTTAATCGATTAAAAGTATGGTGGTAAGGCGACAACGTGTTCAAAGTACATTTCATTTGTAATCGTTTAGCGATTTAGGTTGTATGAAATAATGAAAACTGACGTGGGTCAAGTGCCTGGTATTTATGAAGCTCATATTTCGTATTTGATTTTTGGTATTATCTGCATAGAGCAGCAACCGATAACGCTGTGACATTGTTTCTACTCATTTAAGTACAGATATATCCACTAAACGTCGTTGACACAAATACATTGTTGAAACACAATTGCTTTTGCGACATGGATTGATAAATGACACCTACCGGTTCATTTAACTATACTACGATTATGATTTGGCAGTACAATAGTCCTTCTATATTTATGGTATGCTTAAAAATCCTGGTGCTCTGTTGCCGATTAATGATCGCCACGTTTGATACATGTTTTCACAAAATCGGAGGATTGTCAAATACATTAGTATAATGAAGTAGAATCTTTGGATGCATCAACTAAAGGTGAAACCTATTTTCTGGCAAGTTAGGGCACGACTTTATCTAAGGCGTAACTGAAAGACAAATATATATTTTCGACGACATTTTACAATCATCATTTTTATGATTGTCAGTAACTAATTTCGAACTAACTCTAAGGTGGCTTATATTCTTTTTACTGGTTCCCGCGACTGAACAGAAGCTGCTTGATCCAGGAACAACATTTTAGGGTCATGTATCTGGCACCTGAATATATTTCAATTACCTAATTATTACGTTATCTCTTAAAATTCATTATATTTTTCGGTTGTTACGGCGTAAACTCCTAAATTTGTGCGAGGATTTTATTCAACACCTGCAGTCACAAGTTATGCAATCAGTAGGACATGTGGTGATGCCAGTGCATTCAAAGTCCAAACAGTAAATGTTACGGCGCTTTAAAGTGTATAAAATATATGTACTTAGTTTAAAAGGCACTTTCGTGACAAGGTCCTGATGTGATGACAGAGATGATATGATCTCACAACCAGAGTGCCAAATTCATATGACTAAAGGTTTAAGTGGTTTCTATCCGTTGCGTTTCAGCCGAGTGGTCGAATTGGCTATGCGTTGATTCTTGGTCATAGTTATTAACTCTAGGTCCTTATAATGCCTAGGCGCAACTTTCGACCACATGTCGACTGAGTTTTATATAAACATTACATACTAAGCCAACGCCAAACCTATTGTTCTTTTTTCTTATAATTACAACCGAATATTTATAGCCAATACTATCCAACTTAGCTTATATCTCCGGACATAATATGCTACCGATGAAAACTGTACATGCACTTAGAGAACTGCCGCTGACTTTAGGTTTTGACAACAAATTCCGAGAATTGGCTATCAGCACGCCAGCTTTAGTAAGCAAATACGCCGAAAAGGCAAGCTCTATAGTATATTTACAATTTCCAAGAAACTTGTACGCGAAGATTCAACTAAATTTATATCGACGGTTCAGAATACCGAATTGACATCTGTGCAAGATATGTGTGGAATACATCTGAAAACCGTCTCGTACATGGCAGCCATCCTTACTGATACTTAAGATTTTACATCGACCAACATTGTATACATATGCGTACATATGTACCTGCACATTATACATAGAGGTATATGCCGTATACTTTAGGGAATCACACGAGATTTTTCATTTTTGTTACATGGTATATTCGTAAAGCTTGACCATTGCTGCCAGCCGGCGTAGAATTTTTTATACAAAAAACAAAAACTTAACTATCGTACCAATAGCTCAGGTAATTAACAAAGTGCGCTACAAGTTCTGCAATGAGTATATTAACAATACTACTTGTATGTAGACTACCCACGACGACTGCTTCTAAAACAGGCTACCAGCCGTAAGTCCAGCAATACCACGGCTATAAAGTTTTCGGCCAAAGTAACCCTGAGGAGCGTAAATAAAATGCAGGCCATGCCGTTCTCGATATACTAAGCCTAAGCCTAAGCTAAGGTCCTTATATGACACATACACTAAGCCTAAGCCTAAGTCGGGGGCTCCCGGCCCCCGAACCCCCCGCTCTAAGCTGTTCTTTTTTCTAACGTTATAACGTACCGCCCCTCAGGGTTACTTGGGGGAAGCTTTCCACAACGTTCACAAGCAACGAAGTTCGGGTAACTGTGCAACGACCTTGCTTTTCTCCTAATATATATATTTCATTTTCTTCAAATAACATTATAACATGTTTGTAGAGATATACAGTTATAGTTACGCATGTGAACATGATCATCTCATATAAATCCACACAACAACCATTGAATCTAATATTCAAAATACTTCCAAGAAACACAGCTTTTAGACAAAAAACACGCTATTATAGTGACAACCGAAAACCTAATACGGTGTCTATTGGTGAAATTATATCATTAAACATTGTGAAGAAAATTTGACGCTTTGTACGCGTTCTAATCCTACAAAGTGACTTAAAAACATTTTCTTCGAAAATTTTTTCCGGGGATTCCAATTTTCTATCAAAATTAAACATGCAACGCGCTTCCCACAAAGCAAACCGACAATGCTGTATAACAAAATTAAAGCATATTTGTTTGCTTTTAGACATTAGTCTTCTTCCTAAGATTAAATCCGATAATTCAATTGTGTTAACCTCGGCTATACGTTTCAACATTGGCGTCAAAACTGTGTAGAAATCATATGCTCTACTACAGTATATAAAAACGTGTTCGTTTGTTTCGTCTACCTCAAACGCTTGTAATAAACAAAAAGGACACGTACTCTGCGTCACGGTAAAGTTCGATACTCTATCATTCGTAAAAAGCCGCTGATGCCTAAGTTTATAATGTAAGTTTCTCACCTTACCATCAGTAAATTTTGATTTTGTCCATTCCCACGATTTTTGAACATACTGTTGAGTTGAACCCAATGTTTCTGCCCAGCGTAAATTTGGGGCTATCAGGTTTGAAATGTATTTATTATTTATCCACAACAAATAAATTTGTTTCGGTCTTATTTTCACTATGGAGAATCGTTTACCGAAAATCCAGCAAAATTCCCCTGTTTTCCTGAACCCTGATTCTATTACCGCAAGACGAATTTCATTATAAAACTTAGGCACAGCCGCAGCATTTGTTTGTTGTTTGGTTAGTCCCTCTGTTTTGCTATAAAAATGGTAAAAGCCTCTTTTCCAACTCAGGATTTCCTTAAAAGTTAGGATGTGTATGTAAAAGCTCAGGCGGTTAACTTTAACGCGAATTTCTAAATCTGGAAAGCCGATCCCTCCCTTATCTGGAGGCAACATCAAAATTTGTTCTTCTACGACATTTGCTCTAGATGGGTACCATAGAAACTGCCGTAATATTTTATAAGCCCTTTTTGTCGTTCTCAACGTAGGCGTTGCAACATTACAAATATAGTTAAACATACACAAATAATAGATCATAGCGAAATGAATCTTCCCAAAAATACAAATACCATGCGGTGGAATTTTATTTTCTAATCTTTCTATTGAGTCAATACTTTTGCTCCAATTTTCTTCTGTATCGAAGCCCTCAGAAGTCACCCAAACACCATAAAGTTTTAATTTTTCTACGACTAAATGGCGCCACATGTTAGGCACTTGACACTGCCTGAAGGAACCTAATCGTAATAATTGAGTTTTTGAAAGATTTAGACGGCTACCTGATGCCATTCTATACAATTGAAAATATCGAAAACTTTTTGAACCTCGTTCCAGTTTGTAATAAAAATACTAGTATCGTCTGCAAACTTTGTTATTCTAGTATTTGTTCCACATAACGGTATTCCCGTTAACATGGTAGTGATCCGAATATAATGTGCGACCACTTCAGAAGTCACCACATATAACAGTGGTGATAACGGACAACCCTGACGAAACCCTCTACTTACATAGAAATGTTGCGATACAAAGCTGTTTACTATTACCGTTGACCTTGTAAAATCTTTTTTATAGATCGTTTTTATAAATTTAATGAAATTTGAGCCAAAATTCATCTTCTCCAACGTTTTTATAACAAAATTCCACTCAACCATATCGAAAGCAGCTTGATGGTCAAGAGACAGAATACATCTATACTATAATTACAATTTCCAAGAAACTTGTACGCGAAGATTCAACTAAATTTATATCGACGGTTCAGAATACCGAATTGACATCTGTGCAAGATATGTGTGGAATACATCTGAAAACCGTCTCGTACATGGCAGCCATCCTTACTGACACTTAAGATTTTACATCGACCAACCCTCCGGAAATATTTGTATATATGCGTACATATGTACCTGCACATTATACATAGAGGTATATGCCGTATACTTTAGGGAATCACACGAGATTTTTCAATTTTGTTACATGGTATATTCGTAAAGCTTGACCATTGCTGCCAGCCGGCGAAGAATTTTTTATACAAAAAACGAAAACTTAACTATCGTACCAACAGCTCAGGTAATTAACAAAGTGCGCTACAAGTTCTGCAATGAGCTTATTAACAATAGTACTTGTATGTAGACTACCCACGACGACTGTTTATAAGACAGGCTACCAGCCGTAAATCCAGCAATACCACGGCTATAAAGTTTTCGCCTCAGGGTTACTTGGGGGAAGTTTTCCACAACGTTCACAAGCAACGAAGTTCAGGTAACTGTGCAACGACCTTGCTTTTCACCTAAAGTAAACAAAAGCCCTATGTGGTATATACAAAAAAATTTCCCACAGTGCATATGTATTTATTTAGTTTATTGATCACACATAGATTACATTGTTTTCAAGTATTTCACGTATTTGCTCTACGCAGCGCTACACAGGGCAGTTGGCATCGCGTTTGAGCTTCACTTGGCTGTTCTCTCCCTCCTCAAAACATGACCGGGACAAACGGTGCATGTCGGTTTTAACACCGGAGACGCCTTGTGTAGTAAATCCTGTCGACCTATACAAGGTGAACCATTTGACAAAATTCTGATTGCAAGTCGGCAAATGATGTCCCGGAACTGTGCAACTAGCCACTAAACCGAAAGAAAAGTAAAAAGCACTCCGCGTGATGCTTTTTACTTTTCTTAAGACTTAAGGAACGCGAATAGAAAGCCTAAAGGCATACGTGCATGTGTAATAGAAAGTATCGAGCGAACTACAGATAATACTTATAAACACTATTTGGGGCTGTGCCTCAGTACAGAGTACACAAGTACCCGTACAAAACGATCAGAAATTTTGTTACCCCCGTAACATCATTAATGAATCCGTAACATTCTTTATTCCAACATTACATTAGAAAAATACAACATTACGTGGCGTAACTGATTAGGCGTCATAGTCCCACGCGCAAAACCTTGGAATTTCTGCTTACAGTTATATTTTATGTAGATTTCCAGGGTCGTGGCAGGATTTGCAGCAAAAATTCTGTCCCGCCTCCTGTAGCCTAACTGCACCGTTAAGCTTCTATATTCTAGCATATATTGTGTTTCGTGAAATTTTTCATGTTTTGAGCATTTTTGTATAAAAATCTGAATTGGGGCCATTTGGCCAAATTTTACGCACGCAAACTATGAATTTTCGGAGCATCCGGGCTTTTGACTCGATTTCCAAGTATTTTCACCACATTTTTATGAAATTCCATGTGTTTAAGTAACCTTCCTAAAATCTCCTCCCAACCCGAACCTGTTGATGTGGGATAGTTTGAACGCTGGCAGTTATTGTTACATAGACACGAAGTGTAGTGCATATAGGCTTCATATATTTCAATGTAAGGCGTCATAACGCTTTTTAAGATAATTCCCACTTTCTTAAATGTTTATAAAAATTCGACAGCCATCTCAATACTCTTACGCACACAAAATATGAATTTTTGTAGCTCCTGGCTTCTGACTCGATTTCTGAGTATTTTCGCCACATTTTTATGAAATTCTATGTGTTTATGTAATCTTCCTCAAATCTCCTCCCAGCACCAACCTGTTAACGTGGAATAGTTTGAACGCTGGCAGATATTTTTACATAGACACAAAGTTTAGGACATACAGGCTTCATATATTTTGACGTAAGGAATCATAAGGCTTTTTTCAAAGCAAATTCGTACTTTCTTAAAGGTTTATAAAAATTCGACACTATATTAAAAAAATAATGTCTGGAACACCATATAAAACAGATTTTTAATTGATGACGGTGTCCTACACATTAAGTCTTTAAAAGCGTGACCCGGCTATAGGAAGACAAAACTGCCACGTAGTAGATGCTTTATAACATCAACTCTTCGTAAAGCAAAACAAGGTATTTCAGTCCAATTCATAGCAAAGCCGATAAGTGATTATTAAATAGCCAATTTTAAGGTATTTAATACGATAACGAAGTGCGAAACCAAAATGTGTCGACTGATTTATTTTACAACCGTTCGATCGTCATACATTATATATTATATTGATCCAGCCGGAAAGAATGACAAAAACGATGCCATGAGATAAAAAGGACAAGCTCGACTGTAGGAAAGCAAGTTTGCACACTGGACTGTTTGCGTGAGTGCGACAATAATTTTTATTTAAAGAAATGTAGCACAGCAGTTTACAGCTTCGTCAGGTCAGGCCGATAAAAATGTACTGCAATGTGTACTCCAACTTTGTGGAATGTTTAAAAATAGCTCATTTTCACAACACTTATAGTGCCGAATGCCCAAGTCTCTTCGCATAGGTCCGACACCACATCAGAAAGTATTATGCGCGACTATACTAAAGGTGACCTCGCTAACCACCCTATTTTGTAATTCCGATGTGGAATCCATATCATTATTGCGGAACAAATGGGATAGTCGATTCAGTTCATTTCTAGCCCAGACTTAGAGATTTGCATTCGTGTTATCACAGTTCAGTAATATTTCATAGCGTTGAAATAGGATTCATTTCTGTTCACGAACAAATTTAATGGAACTGTGATAGCGTAAACGAAACGGTTTTATTATTTATCAATTAGTTTTCCCGAACAAAAGCCATGTTAATTCAATTTCGACAAAATTCTGTTCGCGAACAAATTTGATATTCACGAACAAAAGCAAGCTTTTTTACCATCTAGAAAATGTTCGGTGACGAAATTTTTTGACCTAAAAACAAAATAGTATAATCAGCGGGTTCGTTTTAAGTTTAGTTGCGCGCTATCGAAAATGAACTTGAATTGAAAATTTGCGACTACCAAGTAATTTGTAAGTATCAGATATTACTTATTTAATTATACCAAATTACCATGATTCATCTTTCACATTCAGTTGGATAACAAAGTGTCTTGACAGTTGTGTACGTGGCTTATTGCTATCACTTTAATTTTACAGGAGTGTGCTAGAGGATGGAGTTTCACTCTGAACTGTTCTTTTCTCGATATTCTTCCAGCTCTTTTTTGCATTTTCGCGAATTCCAATATGACTTTCCATTACCACTAATCAAATTTTATTCATCGATTATCTTACCCCCACGCCAGCCTTAGTTAGCATCATGATCCCAATCCAAAAATCAAGCACCATTAGTTACTGTCGTTATATATACAAATCGTGAACTTAATTTAGCACTAATGTAAATATTGTTTTGAAACTTTAACTGAACTTTGTTCATTCCTTGGCACATCAAAACTTTAAATATCTACACCACATAAGTCCTTGGTTTTTCTTATTCTTATATTGAAATTGGCAAAAAACGCAAAAAAGAAAAACAAAACTCCAAATCAACAGATCGATCCCGGAACTCATGCACTGTACGCAGGCTATATGCCAATCGGCCACTCATATGATATGCTAACAGGTTTTCAAATGTTTTACTCCATTCAAATGAATTTTCCAATAAAATTTGCATATCTAGCTACCTCGGACTTTACATAAATAGATAATCCGTTGCGGGTGCTATTGCGCTTTTGTGCTTCTCCGCCCGGCAATTCGTCGTTACTTTCAAGTTTTTTATGTGGCTGCTTATTCCTACCTTGTTTGCTTTGTGTGTTCATATCTCTGGAGGAATGTTCTCGCTGAGAAGAAAAGAACTTGGAATCTGGGGGGTTAGAGATTTTTAGCAAGCATTCTTCCAGATTGTCTCAACAAACCTGCTCCGAATTAGGCGTGCCAACTTCACTTCTAAAAGTTCGGGCTATCAGTTTGCACTATTACACAGGCTTGATTCGAAGTTATCGGTGACCTAACGTGCGACCGCGGCGCTCTCTTCCTGAGACACCTTCGATACTGTCAGGGGCGCGTTAGCTGATCGGCGATAGGGTCAAGGTTCTTCGTACTGCCGAGCACGGATGTTGGTTAGCGGTTCAAAAATATTTAGGTATGGTTGGGTAGGCGCCAATACCATAAACGCATCGAGCCGTCGATTGACGAAGCGTGCCTCGAAATTAGTCGTAATGGCAAATAAAAATCCCAGGTTAGACTCCAGTCAACCGGAGGTCCGATCTTCGAGCGCGGTCAATCCTTCGATAGAAAAGGGCGTTTCCTCGCCGGCGTTCGCCAGAATCTGCAGGACGCTTCGTTCACCCGTGTTGCAACTGCGGGAACTTCAGTCACTAGCAGTACGAGTGTTTGTCTAAATCTGGTGAGAATATAAAACCAGAAACTTCTAGCAAATGGTAAGGATTTTCTGTCTAGCATTACCCTAGATTCTCAGCATCCTTCCGTTTAATGTCAAGCGTAGCTTATGTAGACATCGATCTATTTGGCGTTCGATCTGTCACAATCCTTTTGGTTTGGATGTGGTTAGTACTGGTTTTAAGATTCCTTTTGTTTCTAAGGAGCCAGCAGCGCGCTTTCCTATTCATCTATCTGCTTTCGGAGAACATGATAGTTTTGTCGAGGAGGCTATAGCTGACATAATTAATAATGGATTCGCAGTTCTGTGAAATAAACCCCCTAAAGTCATTAGCCCTCTTTCGGCGGCAGTTCAGTCTTCTGGTAAATAACGCATAAGATAACAGATTTGATGATTTGACAACATATGATTTGAGCAAATATGACAGTTTCGTAACCCGCGTAGATTTCGCCCAAATAAGCTGGATTCCACTTTAAAAGTTTTATACGCCCTGGCGGTTATATTGCAAGTTTTGACCTCAAACAGGTGTATTATCACTTCGACGTGCACTCGTATTTTCACAATTTTTAGGTTTCTCGTGGTCTGCCGAAAATCGTGAGCTGTTTTTCTGTTTTCATGCCCTTCTTTTTGGGTTATCAATTAAGCTTTTTTATTCACCCAGTTGTTACGTTCTATCCTGGGCTTTTGGAGTAGTCACAGTCAAGGTTTTGGTTTATCTTGATGATGGATTTATCAGTGTGAACAAGGCAGAACCCACTGAACATTCTGCGTTCATACGTCGTTCTACCTTGTATAGCCTGGGTTTTCAAGTTATGATAAGCATATTTGTTCACCTTGGCTGGACCTCACACACTTAGGTTTTATTATTGTTTGAGATTATACTCTTTCTGTTTCAGATATGAAGAGCGTTAAAGCATTGCAAACTATTCGTCGCCGCTACAATGCATGGTCTGTTTATGCCCGGGACCTAGCGAAACTGTCATATACGGCGGTATTCTCCTAATGCCGGTGCTCGACGACGTGAGCAGGGTTATGTCTCGGAATCTGCTTCTTGCAGTTCACCATAGCTCCTCTTGGGATGGTCAATTCTATATACCAGAGTCGGTTAAATTCTGGCTGCATTCATAAGGATTCGAAGTCTTTCTGATTCCCCGTGGTCGTAGGTAGGGCACAACAAAAGGGACGCTTCTCGTCCAGGTTTTAACTGACTTGCCTCTTCTGAGTTAGGATCGACAAATTTTCCTGAGCCGACCACGGTAAAATTCCTTGAACGTGCGTGCCACAGAAAATAGGGACTTGTTCAATGGTTTTACTATTATGGTTTCCACATTTGTAGCTTAGTGGATCGTCCAATGCTCATGCCGTGCTTGAGCTTGGACAGAAACACAGATTAGGGATGGAGGACTAGCTTCCGTCGGGCTCTAGGAAGCCCTTCAAATTTCTTTTATTCTATTCCAGCTAAGAAAATTTGGGAACACAAAGGACGGATCAAATTCTAGGTATTGTCACCTGAGTTTAAGGTGTTTGCTACTTACGCGGAATGTTGCCTAAGGATTGTCTCGGTTTAATCGTTTGACACCGACTTTAGGGCGTTTAAACAAATTTAGTAGATATCTCACCTGAATACAAATTTCATTATGACGACTGACCGGAGGAACTTTAGGTGTCCCTCTTAACCCCCGTGTGATCCAAAAATGAGCTGGAGGAGCAAGCCCCCATCTGATCAAAATTTCGCCGACCTCGATATGGTGACAATGACGCTTCGTTTTTATGGTAATACACCAGTTTTGGACCCCAAATAACTACTTGGTTAAAACAATTAAGCTTACCGGTGTTCACAACAATATAGTGACGTGGTCTTGTCGCGAGACCAACGTCCAAAAATAAACATCTCCAAATAAGCTGATAATAGGCCCTTGCGCGATAGTTGGCTAGTGCCATTGCGGAAATAGCCCTTCGTGTTCCCGCCGCCAAAAATGGAAAACATTTATTCCTCTCCCCGATAAAGAAAACCACCGGACTCGCTTTGGCCGTTTAGGACCCGAACCGAGCAAGTGCAAAACCCCGATTTTTCTTCGGAGCGAGCTGATGGCTGAGTTTAGCTGTTCTTTCGTTTTATCCTGGTTTGCCCGTTAGGCTATGTATCCTGTCTGCTCAGATTCAGTTTTTCACAGTTTCAGCGCTTGTCAGTTCATTTTTCCCTTATCATGAATCGATCCTGCACGGGGAAATTAAGCCCGCTGCAGATTCATTGTCCTTAACCATTTAGCCACAGATATACAGCAACATCGACTATTAAGTCGATGATAACTCAACTGCACAACAGAGCAGTTGAGACACTGTATACAGCAGTGTATTAGGACGACAAGATCGTCGTTAGAGAGAGGAAAAGAACAAACGACCAAAGAAAAACAAAAAGACGCAGACGCGTCCGGGGCCAGCGGCCCCACGCCAGCTTGCTCGAAACGATCCCGAGGATAGGAGACAAGGCCGAATAACCGATCGGCAAGGGGCATACTGCCCACTAAAACTTGCCCCCACCAAAATTCCAGCAGAAAAATCAAACTAAAACCACTCAACCAGGCTCGCCCCTGGGGGCGGCTCAGAGATTGTTCAGGAAACCGCCTAGTGCCATTTTTACGCTACAACCAACCCCCACCGCGGTGAATATGATGAATTATTCCCTCTCCGCTTCTCTTCTCTCGCTTCCCCGTTCGGTCAGTCGTACCTTAGATAGACAACTTTATCTGAGTTGATAGCGCAAGTCAGTCCGCAGGCTCAACAGTCGGATCTATCTCGAGTAACTACCGGACCACAGTATTTTTATCGTTGCTAGAGTAGAGCTCGCATGACCAAACCCCACCTTCACTCTTTTCGTTCCCTTAACCTAGTCTAATGTCCGTCACCGAATGTTTGAGATGGCATGTTAAGGAGCAGTTTTTGAAGCACTCTAGGGTCCCTGCTTGCTGTGCCCCATAGCTGAAATAATAGCTAACATTGAGCTGAAGCAGGGATAACCGCCCATAGTCCGCGCACGCGCGGGTATCTGAACGCTCCGTCCTTAGATAGAGAACTTTATCTGAGACGATGGCGCAAGTCAATCCATAGGCATAACAGTCGGATCTATCTCGAGTAACTGCCGGACCACAGTATTTTTATCGTTGCTAGAGTAAAGCTCGCATGACCAAACCCCACCTTCACTCTTTTCGTTCCCTTAACCTAGTCTAATGTCCGTCACCGTATGTTTGAGATGGCATGTTAGGAAGCAGTTTTTGAAGCACTCTAGGGCCCCTGCTTGATGTACCCCATAGCTGAAATAATCGCTAACATTGAGCTGAAGCAGGGATAACCGCCCCTAGTCCGCGCACGCGCGGGTATCTGCAAGCTCCGTCCGTGTTTTCCCTTTTAATGTCTTGTTCCCCATGGTCTATCGGACCGAAGGGACCACTGCGAGCTGCTACTAGGCTTCCCCGCTTCGATGTACTTAGTTCACCCCGATATTTGTTCGCAAACACTCGTCCCCAAGGTAAAATTTGATCATGTAAGTAAATTTGTACCGTTGACACCGAGTAGAGTCTTATTGCGTACCGAGATGATAGGGATTTTCATGGTTTGTCCGTCGGGACGAGCAAGCACTGCTCGCCATGGCTTGTGTGCGAGAATGTCGCAAGCACTGGCGTTCATGGCCTTCTGACACATTCATTTTCGTTTATTACGGGAACTAAGGAATAAAATCATAGGATCATAAGCAAAATTTAACTCGTTCACGGCGATAAATCGAAAAGTTCCCCAGGAATTTAGCCTATTTGCATTGAGATAGAATTTATTGAAAAGAGCGGCCACGCTATTGATTTTCCGACATTAAACATTCAGGGCCCGTCGGAACCCTGTGGGGGCCACATAGGCTACAATACTCTAGCACGGAGCAGGCTAAGTAGGCAATTCACTTGAACCTAAAATTTCTAGGAACATTTTCATCTTTTATTCTAACCTATAACACAACAATTTAGAGCCAAACAACTTCCGATGAGCTTAAGATAGGGAACAGCGGCTAGGCTCCATGACCTGTGAGCAGGTGTCGGTGCTAGCCTCCCTGGGGGACCTCAGAAATCATACCACAAACTAGACACGTGCGCAACCAATCGGGCGGGGTCCGAACACACCCTGTGAAGCGGGCCTGCGGCTTGCTAATCTCCGTAGCTTCTTGGGTCTGACCAAGAATAGGATCAAAATTTCAACACCTACGGTCCGCCCTTGAGGTTACGATAACCGGGGTCGTATGGGCATGGTGTTAGGAAGTTGTGCCATGCTGATGCGTCACCGTTATTACACGTGTAGTTGATACACGCTAACTAATATGTACGCTACATTAATGCTGCCCTTTACCTTCCTATTAACTTTTGTGTTAATTATTATCGAAATTTCATTAGTACATATAATTATTCACCTACAGCATTCTCATTATAACATTATGCACATAGGCTTCAGAGGACGCAAGTAACAAACCAGCGGTAGCTGTGTCATCTGGCCCAAACGAAAAGGACAAAAATTTTTTGGTTTAATCAAAACCTGTATAAATTAGCAAGCAGCATGAATTGTCATTAGCCGTCTACCGACGAATACAAATTTGCTAATTATAATGATTAAACCAAAATTTTCCTTGGGCCAATGACACAGCTCCGGTTACTTCTATCGAAGCCTATTGCAAATAAAGAATTTATATATTACAAAAACATAAAAACACGAAAGATAGAAGTAAAGCAATAATTAGCTACATAATAGTTATCACCCACGACAACCCCCCACCCAAACCTCGACACAAAATCCACACCGCGAAACACACCCCCCCCCCCCCCACCCCCCGAACCCCCCGCCCCCCCAACAAACTCAAATAGCAAAATAAAAGAAAAAACAAGCAAAAGCTATAGCAGAATTCACCTCCCCACACCAAACGCCCCAATAATAAATAGCCCCACTTCCATAAATCTATCTCAAATCAAATAGCAAATCTGAAAAATCAATATCACCAAAACAAAAACATCCTAACCCCCAATAAACGAAAAAACAAACCAAACCCACCCAACCCCCACCACACACCCCCCAAATCACCAAAAACCCCCAAACACAAACCCCCCAGAAGGAAGTCATGGCCACCGCGCATCCCCTTTTCGGTTAGAATAATACCAAAACAAGGACGTTAAAAGGAAAAAAAAACGCGGACGGAACTGGCCACCGCGGTGCGCTGACAGGTTATCCCTGCTTCAATGTTAGCCGATCCTCAGCTATGGGGTCCCTCGAGCGGGGCCTCAACGAAAACTGCTTCCTAACATGCCATCTCGAACATACGGTGACGGACATTGGAGCTGGTTTGAGGGGAACGAAAAAGTGGAAGGTGGGGTTTGGTCATCGTGGGGACAACGATAAATCTGGTCCGCAGTTGCACTGCGAGATATGCCGACTGCTGCTATGACTCGCCTGGTCTCGATGAGGTTCTCTATCTAAGGACGGAGCGTATACCGCGCGTACCGCGAACTGGCGGGTCTCCCTGCTTCGGCTCAATGTGTATTCAGCTATGGGGCACAGGGGGGGGAGCCTTCAAAAACTGCTCCCTTAACATGCAGTCTCGAAAATAACGGAACGTGGGCTAAGGGAACGAAGAGTGAAGGTGGGGTCGTGCGGAGTCTAGCAAATTGAAAAATACTGTGGCATCGAGTTGCTCGAGATGATGTTGAGCCTCCCGGGAGACTGACTTTGTTATCAACTCAGATAGAAGTATATCTGAGTACTGTGACCGAACGGGGAAGCGAGAGAAGCGGAGGGAATAATTCATCATATTCGCGGGGTCGGTTGTAGCATTGGGAATGGGGACGCACTCCACACATTCCTGAACAAATTGTATTAGGCCAATTTTTCTGCTGGAACTTTGGTGGGGGAAGAGCAAATTTTAGTGGGCAGCATGCCCCTTGCTCAATTGGGTTTGCCTCTATCCCTCGGGATGGTTTCGAGACAACCCCGGCGTGGGCCCCGCCCCCCCCCCCAGACGCGTCTGCCCAACTTTTTCTTTTTCTTTGGTCGTTTGTTCTTTTCCTCGGCTATAACGACGAGATCTTGTCGTCCCTAATACACGTGTGCTGTATACAGTGTCTCAACCGCACTGTTGTGAGTTGAGTGCATCGAGAAAATGTCCCTCGTCTATCTGGCTGAATGGTTAAGAGGACAATGAATAGCTCCTCGCGCTCCCTCCCGGTGGGGCCCCATCGATTCATGATAAGGGAGAGTGGAAAACTGGCAAGTGCTTGAAACTGTGAAAAACTGAATACGACCGGAGCGGATCCTAACGGCAAAGCGGATAAAACGAAAGAACGCAGCCGTGCAGCTCGGCTGCCGAAGAAAAATCGGGGTTTTGCACTTGCTGGTTCGGGTCCTAAACGGCCAGAAGCGAATTGCGGTTTTCTTTATCGGGGAGAGGAATGCGAAATGTTTTCCCGTTTTTTGGCGGCGGGAACACGAAGGACTATTTCCGCAACAGCTCCACGAACTGTGGCGCACTATTATCAGCTTTGTTGGAGATGTTTATTTTGGAATTAACTGGTCTCGCGACAACCAGCGTCAGTTGTTGTGAACCGCGGTAGGGCCTAATTGTTTTAACCAAGTAGTTATTTGGGGTCCGAAACTGGGTGTGCCCGTGGAGCGAAATTTCCCGTATTCACCATATCGAGGTCGGCGAAATTTTGATCAGATCGGGGGCTTGCTCCTCCAGCTCATTTTTGGATCACGCGGGGGTTGGGGACGCCTAGAACCTGCCGGTAGGCGTCATCACCTACAGGCAATTCTCCGATTTTGTTTAGAACACAATTTCTCGAACGTGGTAGATCAAATTTACGGTTACCTTCAGGTAATTCTACCTAGAATTTGGTCCTCTTGTTCCAAATTTCTAGCTGAAGTGAGGAACTTGAAAGCAGAGCCCAAATGAAAGCTAGTCCTCCATCCCTAATCTGTGTTTTATATTCCAAGAGTTGCAAGCAGCATGACAATTTGAAACAATCCACTAAGTGTGGAAACCATAATAGTAAAACCATTGAACAAGTCCCTTTCCCTCTCTGGCCACACATTTCAAGGAAGATTTCTGGTGGGCTCAGCATCCTCAATCCCTAACACAAGTGAGTTGAAACCTGGAACAAGAAGCTCACCTTCTCAACCACGGGGAATGGGAAAGACTTCAATATGCAAAATGCAGCCAGAATTTAACCAGACTATAGAATTGACAAGAGGAGCTATGGTGAACTGCAAAAGCAGATTCCAAACCCTGCTCAGCCTCAGTCAAAGCACCCGGCATTAGGGAGAACTGCACACACGGTTCAGCCTAGGTTGCCCAGACAGACCATGCATATCCACACAGCAACCTGCAATGCTTAACACTCTTAGTATCTGAAACAGAAGAGTAATCTCGGAACCATAATAAAACCTAATACTGTAATTCCTCAGCCAAGGTGGGACAATATGCTTATCATTTTGAAAAATAGGCTGTACAAGGGTCAAAATTTAAAGCATATGAACACAGGGGGATGTTTCAGTGGGTTCTGCCTTGCTCAGCAGCTGGTAATCATGAGTAAACAAAAGCCCTTAATACTGAGCTACTCCAAAAGCCAGAATAAACGTAGCTGGGTAATAAATAAAAAAAGTTAATTGATAAACATACACACATCAGCTCACAATTCACAGGGTTCCAAACCTAAAAATACAGAGTGCAGCATCAAAAGTGATATTTGAGGTCAAAACTGCAATCGCCAGGGCGTATAAATTTTTAAAGTGGAATCCAGCTTATTTGATCTTACACCACGAAACCTCACTATTTGCTACAAAGTGGTATATTTGTCAAATCATCAAAATCTGTTATCTTACAGTATTTACCAGAAGACTGAACTGCCACCATAATGGGCTTTAGGGGTTATTTTCACAGGAACTGCAAATCATATCATATGTCAGCTATGGTATTATCAAAGCAAAATGTCTCCAAAACAGGATGAATAGGAAAGCACTGTGGTATTGCAACAAAAATCTGAAAACCAGTACTCAGCCATGCCAACCAAAAGGATATGACAGATCAAACGCCCAATAGATACAATGTACATAAGCTACGCTTGAAAGGAATATGACAGGGTTAATACTAGACAGAAGTTACATTTTGTAAAAAGTTTCTGCGTTTTGTCTCTAGCAGTAAACAAACACTCGTACTGTAGATTGAACCCCGCGGGTTGCGCGAGCGTCCTAGGATTCTGGCGAACACAGTTTCTATCAAAGGATTGACAGGCTGAATCCGGACCTCAGTTGACTAAAAACCTAACCTGAGATTTATTTGCATTTACGACTAGAAAGACACGTTGATCAACGGCTCAATGCTTGGCACCTACCCAACCATACCTAAAATATTTTTGAACAGTTAACCAACATCCATACTGGCCATACCTAAAAGAATTTTGACCCTATCACCAATTCACTAACACACCTGGAAATATCAGAAAATTCACCTAGTTAGGTAGCAAATAAGTTCAAATCAAGCCTGTGTAATAGTGAACTGCACCCAAACTCCAAAAGTGAAGTCCACACGCTAAAAGCAGTTTGAGAACAATCTGGAAGAATGCTGCTGATCTCTAACCCAGATTGCCTCTTTCTTCTAAGCAAAGTACCTCCAGAGATATGAACACACAAAGCAAACAAGGGTCAGAAATAGCACCATAAAAAACTTGAAAGTAACCAGGCACAGAGAGCACAAACCAAATAAACAGAATTGTTTGTATTCTAGAGTCAAGGATCATGCAATGTGGGATTTATTGGAAATTCGTTGAATGGAGTAAAACATTTGAACCTGTTCGTCTCACTGTGGTGACAATGCATATAGCCTGCGTACAGTGCATGAGTTCAGAATATGTAAATTTGGAGTTTTGTTTTCTTTTTTGCGTTTTGCCAATTAGGATATAAGAAAACCAAGAGATATAGATATTTAGAGTTTTGATGTGCCAAGGAAGTGAACAAAGTTTAGTTAAAGTTTCAAACAATATTTAATTACAGTGCTAAACATTCACGATTTATTATAACGGTAAGCATTTAATCATCTTGACTTTTGGGATACATACTAACTAGCTAACCATAATCAGATGGATAAAATTCGTGGTAATGAAAGCATATTAGAAAATTAGCAAATAGAAAAGAGCTGAAGAATATAAAAAAGAACAGTTAGAGTGAAACTCCACTTTCTCAGCACTATGGATTGAACTGATTGCACACAAATATCCAAGACACTTATTTATCCGACTGAATGTGAAAGATGAATACATGAATTAATTAGATTTATTAATTCAAAATAAGTAATATCTCATACTTACAAATTACTTTGTGATAAGTCGCAAATTTTCAATTCATTCATTTTCGATAGCGCGCAAATTAAACTTAAACGATTTCCCGCAACTATATTTTTGTTTAAGGTGCCGGAAATTTCCGTAAGCAAAAATTTTCTAGATGGTAAAAAAGCTGTTTGTTCGTGAATATCGAATTTGTTCGCGAACAGATTTTTGTCGATAACATGGCTTTTGTTCGGAAAAGTTTTGATTGGTGAATGAGTGAAGGTCTCGTTTCGTTTTGCTTCACTATCACATTTCCATTAAATTTGTTCGTGAACAAAATGAATCCCTATTTCAACGCTATGAGGATTCCTGAACTGTGATAACACGAATGCGATTTTCTCGCTGTTGTCGGTAGTGAAAATTGAATACTGCCATTTTGCTTTCCGCAATAATATGGATTCACATCGGACAAATAGGGTAGATTAGCCAAGAGTCCCTTCGTATAGTATAAATATAATCTCGGATTTATAGAAATTGGGCATTCGCACTATAAGTGTTGTGAAATGAGCTATTTTTAAACATTCCGCAAAGTTGGATATACACATCAGTACATTTATCGCCTGACAAAGTGTAAGATATATATACTACATTTCTTTAAATAAAAATTATTGTCGCACTCACCGCAACATCCCCATGCAAACTTGTACAGTCGAGATATACTTTTTTATCTCATGGCATCGTTTTTGTCATTCTTAGGTATAAAAATATGTAATATATAATGTATAATTTTGAAATCGAACGGTAGTCAAATACATCGACACGTTTGGTTTTCACACTTTCGTTCCTGTATTCAGAATACCTTGAATTGGCTATTTAACAGTTTTATAATTGGACTGAAATACCTTGCTTTGCTTTACGAAAAGTTGATGTTATAAAGCATCTACTACAAAATTTTGGCAGTTTATGTTCCTATAGCCGGGTCGCACTTTTTAAAGACTTAATGTGTAGGACGCATTCATCAATTAAAAATCTGTTTTATATGGTGTTCCAGACGTTAATATAGTGTCGAATTTTTATAAACCTTCAGAAAGTTCAATTTATTTTGAAAGCCTACGTCAAAATATATGAAGCCTGTATGTCCCTAAACTATGTCTATGTAAAAATATCTGCAGCGTTGCCGAAGCGTTGCACATTAACAGGTTGGTGCTGGGAAGGAGGAAAATTACGTAAACACATAAATTTCGTCAAAAAATGTGGCGGTGCTCGGAAATCGAGTCGGAAAAAGAAGCTACAAAAATTCATATTTGTGTGCGTATTGAGATGGCTGTCGAATTTTTATAAAAACGTAATCCAAAATTATCTTAAAAAGCTATGACGCCTTACATTGAAATATATGAAGCCTCTGTGTTACACTTCGTGTACTACATGTAACAATAACTGCCAGGCGTTCAAACTCTGCATCAACGGCATTGCAAAAAATTTTGCAGAAGGGTTATTTAAACACATGGAATTTTGAGAAATGTGCATTGAAATACTTGGAAATCGAGTCGAAACCATACTCCCGAAAATTCATAGTTTGCGTGCATTAAATTTGGCCAAATGTGGCCCAATTGTTTATACAAAAATGCTCAAAACATGAAAAATTTCACCGAAAATATGCTCAAAATATCAAAGCTTGACGTGCAGTTAGGCTACAGGAGGCGGAACAAGTTTTTTTGCTGCCAATCCTGCCACGAGCCCTGGAAACTACATAAAATATAACTGTAGCAGAAAGTCCCAAAAGCACGTGGGACTATGACGCCTAATCAGTTACGCCACGTAATGTTGTATTTTTCTAATGTAATGTTGGAATAAAGAATGTTACGGATTCCATTAATGATGTTACGGGGGTAACAAAATTTCTAAATCTTTTCTACGGTACTTGTGTACTCTGTACTGAGGCACAGCCCAAAATAGTGTTTATAATCTGTAGTTCACTCGAGATACTTTATTACACATGCACGTATACTTCCACTACTATCACATTCCTAAGTCTTAAGAAAATAAAAAGCATAACACAGAATACTTTTCTTTCGGTTTAGTGGCTAGTTTCCGGGACATCATTTACAATTTGCAATCAGAATTTTGTCCAAATGGTCACCTATTATGGACAGGAATTACTACACAAGGCGTCTCGTGTTGAACCGACATGCACATATTTTGAGGAGGGAGAGACAGCCAAGTGAAGTTCAAACGCGATGCCCAATCCCTGTGTAGCGCTGCGTAGAGCGAATACGTGAAAAATACTTTGAAAACAATGTAATCTATGTGTGATCAATCAACTAAATAAATACATATGCACTGTGGGAAATTTTTTTGTATCATACCACATAGGGCTTTTGTCTTAGGTAGAAAGCAAGTGCACCGTTCCTGAACTTCGTTGCTTGTGAACATTTTGTGAAAAACTACAAGTAACCCTAGCGAAGCTTATCACGTCATTATTCCTCGGCTAGATCACCTGTCTTATAAACAGTCGTCCGGTAGATTAGTTCATTGAGTCTATTGTTAATAAGCTCATTGCGGAACTTATTAGCGCACTTTGTTAATTATAAGCTGTTGGTACGATAGTTAAGTTTCGTTTTTGTATAAAAAATTCTCAGCCACCTGAGGTCAAGACTTACGAATATACCATGTAAGTGAAAATTGAAAAATCATGTGATCCCCCTAAAGTATACGGCATATACCTATTATGTATAATGTGCAGGTACACGTGTGTACGCATATATACAAATATTCCGGAAGATTGGTGGATGTGAAAAATCTTAAGTGTCAGTAAGGATGGCTGCGAGACGGTTTTAGATGTATTCCACACATATCTACACGGGCAAATGCAATTTGGTCTCTGAACCGTCAATTCAAATCTTTTCGCGTACCGTTCTTTGGAAATTGTAATTATAGTATAGGATGTATTCTGTCTCTTGACCGTTTGTTATAACGTTTGGATCAAATTTTTAATTTCGTAAATTTATAAGCAAT
>JASANE010003912.1:0-14145 GCA_030248225.1 Trileptium ribeirensis
GAACGTAAATGGGCAATCTCGACGACCAAGTTTCATTGTTTGTGCGCTATATAAATCGTAAAAGGAGACAAAGGTTCTTACCTCTAATAATACATTTTGCAACCAAAATATTGTACATCGTCTAAAATCCATTTATTTATGACACCGGTGTGAAAATTTCACTCCAACTGAGCGATTGTTGAAGGTGGGTCTGCTCGAAAAATTACCCCCCTCCGCAGTCTTGAAGCTTTTGTCTTCCTAAAACGCATCCTCAAGCTTTGGACAGAGTAACATTAAACACATCCAAGTAAAACAACGGACGACAATTTATCTAAAAATTTGTCTATTATCTATGAGATTACCTAGAAAAAATATACAACGAACTGTTTTATATTTTCGTAAATATATTTACTGCACGTGTAACATGAGCCCGAAAGCGGATAATCGAGTGATATGACTTCGTTCAACTCAATGTTGGACTCTTACCAATGAATTCGACCATCCTTTCGTCAATTTCTTAATTGCATGTGTAGTAGAAACGTGAAAACGAATAAACGAATGATATGAGTTCGTTCAACTCAATTTTGGACCCTTACAAATGAATTCGACCATACTTTCGTAAACTTCTTTACTATGTGTAGTAGGAACGTGGAAACGGATAACCGAATGAAATGAGTTCGTTCAACACTATGTTGGACTCTTCTTGAATTCGACCATATTTTCGTAAATTTTTTAACTGGATGTGTGGTAGAAACGTGAAACCGAATAACCACATGATATGAGTTCGTTGAACCCAATGTTCAACTAAATTTTACTGAGTCGAAAACCTGGGGTCTGAAAAAGTGGTTAGAAAACCGGGACTAGTCTAAAAAGGATGTCGAAAATCTTATGTGTCTGAATTTAGTGGGTCGAAAGCCTGGGCGGAGGGGTTTTGAGCTTAGTTGTTCAGAAAGCCGGGTCGGGTATAAGTCGGTGGGTCGAAAACCGGGGGGCTTGGGTGTGGCTGTCCAAGAACCTCGGTGGGGTGGTCGAAAATCTCGTGGGGTAAGGTCGAAAACGACCGCTACGTACCGCGGGCGACAGTATGGGAAAGCTTGAGTGTGTCATACTCTTCAGAAGAGTCGACAATCATCGGCTTCTAATAGTACCAACAGTGCATTAGGGAATAGTATGACACGTCTCTACACTCACATGTTAGCCCGCGTTTAGTGATAGGGGCGTTGTCGGCCGCACCCTCATCCCAGTTTCTGGGGGTTCGAGATGCCCCGACTCCCCCCACCCCAGTTTCAGGGGGAGGGTAGCTCGGACCCCTAGTTTTTTTGGTGAGAGTAGGTCGGACCCCCAATTTCTGGGGGGTCGGTTTATAGGCAGCTGCGTATCTTTTTAGTTTTCCCCCGAAATTGGGGGGTCGGACCTACCCCCCCCCCAAAAAAAAACTGGGGGTCCAAGCTACCCTGTCGCAAAAACTGGGGGGGGAGTCGGGGCATCTCGACCCCCCAAAAAATTGGGGGAGGGAGGGTCAGGCCGAAAGCGCCCGTATCATCAAAAACGGGTTAATATGTGAGTGCAGGAAAGTGTCATACTCTTCCCTCTAATAGCAAAAAAGAGTAAACACGTACGGTTATCCTCCAAATACTGCAAAACATTTTTCATGTGTAAACTCTGAAATCGCTGTGGATCCCGAGCAATAACTAATACTGGGAAACGAATCCAGTTTGATATTACAGCGTAGTCGTATTGATTGTATTCGTTCAATGGACCAATCTTGACAACCCAATCTAAAAATTAGGAATACACAATTTTAATTCCAACATTCCCAATTTTCAGTTTTGTACGGTACATAGAATATTTCTTCCATACAGATTGATTTTAGCGCACTAATATAACATATTATAATGAATATATGAAGTGTTAGCAATTTATTTCTGTGAAGAGCATATATAAAACTATGACACTTTTAGCATTTAAGTAGGCTTGGTTTCGACGTAATGTATTTTGCCTGGATGATCATTTCAGTTATGATCATGACAAAATTTCTGTTGTGGCCAACACGAACCTGCGGTTGTTCGATGTAGCATGACTGTCGCTGGAAAATAAAGTAAAAGATGAGAATAAGAACAAAGAACCAGATTAAAATGTTCGCGTCATGCGTGCCCGCTTGATAGCAGAGCGTCATTATCATCTGAAAAAGTAGATATCAGTTGTTGATTGTTGTAAAATGGCATTGTTCACGTTGGCTTCGAGATTCATTTCGACAGAGCATCTATTAAAGTTCAACCGTTGAAGCCTAATTTATAATTATAGTTAAACTGTGTTCAATCATTGACACTGACAGCGTTTAATCACTGTTTTGCTGCCGATTACTATTGCCATGTCTTATTTTTGTAAAGGTAACATTTAATCATTTACAAATTACACGTGGAAAAAATGTTGGCATAGATAACAAAAATGCATTGGGTCTTATAATATATTTGTCTAGAAACTCTTTTTGAAAATTTTGGGTACCAAAGCCATCGACTATTGGAAAACTAAACAAAATCGAAAAAATTTTGTCATAAATGCTGCCGAAATGAATATTTACTGAACCATCTCATCCAGCTGAGTCGAATTGGAAACATTTAATCATTTACAAATTACACGTAAAAAAATGTTGGCGTAGATAACAAAAATGCATTGGGTCTTGTTATATATTTGTCTAGAAATCTTTTTTGAAATTTTTGGGTACCAAAGCCAGCGACTATTGGAAAACTAACCAAAATCGAAAAAATTTTGTCATAAATGCTGCCGAAATGAATATTTACTGAACCATCTCATCCAGCTGAGTCGAATTGGAAACATTTAATCATTTACAAATTACACGTAAAAAAATGTTGGCATAGATAACAAAAATGCATTGGGTCTTATTATATATTTGTCTAGAAACCTTTTTTGAAAATTTTGGGTACCAAAGCCAGCGACTATTGGAAAACTAAACAAAATCGAAAAAAATTTGTCATAAATGTTGCCGAAATGAATATTTACTGAACCATCTCATCCAGCTGAGTCGAATTGGAAACATTTAATCATTTACAAATTACACGTAAAAAAATGTTGGCATAGATAACAAAAATGCATTGGGTCTTATTATATATTTGTCTAGAAACCTTTTTTGAAAATTTTGGGTACCAAAGCCAGCGACTATTGGAAAACTAAACAAAATCGAAAAAATTTTGTCATAAATGCTGCCGAAATGAATATTTACTGAACCATCTCATCCAGCTGAGTCGAATTGGAAACATTTAATCATTTACAAATTACACGTGGAAAAAAATGTTGGCATAGATAACGAAAATGCATTGGGTCTTATTATATATTTGTCTAGAAACCTTTTTTGAAAATTTTGGGTACCAAAGCCAGCGACTATTGGAAAACTAAACAAAATCGAAAAAAATTTGTCACAAATGCTGCGAAATGAATATTTACTGAACCATCTCATCCAGCTGAGTCGAATTGTACCAAAATTTTCGCTGTATTGATTAACATTTATTTATTTATAAAACCAGACCATAGAAGAACATTGGAGGTGTCGGACAATATTTGGTATAAACCTCTCATTTCAGAATCTGTCAGTAAATTAAATCTTAAAGTTCAATGAATTATATTCGAAAACTGAAAGAAATAATTAACTTATATATTTGAATGCGTGGTAATATGTTCTTGATACTTCGGGGTGCCTTTGGAAGTCAGCAAGCATTAAATATCAGCATTGCATACGTCAGTAAAATATTTTTTCAACTGCACTCGATACTTTACTATGAACCTGTGATTGCATACACTTTCACAGAACTGAATTTCTTAAATTTCAGTGAATTTTTTTTCTAAAAAAATTTTTCAAAAATTAATTTTATGATGCACTTTTAGTCGAATGTGTGCGAAAAATATTACTATTATTATTGTTAAATGAATTTTTAAGCGTAATTATAAATTCAAGAAATATGAATGGGATTATAATAGCTAACTGACACAGCTCCGAGTCTGGCGAATTACTATTATGAATAATAAACGTTCCGTTAACACCAGACTTATTTTTAAGCGTAGTTATAAAGTAAAAAAATATGAATGAAATTATCACAACTAACTTACACGGCTCCGAGTCTGGCGAATTACTATTATGAATAAATAAACGTTCCGTTAACACCAGACTTATTTTTAAGCGTAGTTATAAAGTAAAAAATATGAATGAAATTATTACAACTAACTTACACAGCTCCGACTCTGGCGAATTACTATTATGAATAAGCGTTCTGTTTATACCAGCTTATTTTTAAGCGTAGTTATAAAGTCAAAAAAATGTGAATGAAATTATTACAACTAACTTACACGGCTCCGAGTCTGGCGAATTACTATTATGAATAATAAACGTTCCGTTAGCACCAGAATTATTTTTAAGCGTAGTTATAAAGTCAAAAAATATGAATGAAATTATTACAACTAACTTACACGGCTCCGAGTCTGGCGAATTACTATTATGAATAATAAACGTTCCGTTAGCACCAGAATTATTTTTAAGCGTAGTTATAAAGTCAAAAAATATGAATGAAATTATTACAACTAACTTACACGGTTCCGAGTCTGGCGAATTACTATTATGAATAATAAACGTTCCGTTAACACCAGACTTATTTTTAAGCGTAGTTATAAAGTAAAAAATATGAATGAAATTATTACAACTAACTTACACGGCTCCGAGTCTGGCGAATTACTATTATGAATAATAAACGTTCTGTTAACACCAGACTTATTTTTAAGCGTAGTTATAAAGTCAAAAAAATATGAATGAAATTATTACAACTAACTTACACGGCTCCGAGTCTGGCGAATTACTATTATGAATAATAAACGTTCCATTAACACCAGATTTAAAGCCGTAGCCGAGTGAAAACCGAGGTGAGCCATGCGGTGTGCCTTCACGATAAAACTTTAGTATTGTGAAAGTAGCGCTGTATGAATTATTCGTTAATGCACCGTCTAAAACAAAAAATCAATCAGAAAACATTAAGCTGAAATACCCTAAATATGTTTACAATTTTACAATTACTAAAAAAGTTTTATCTGTGTAAATTAATACAGGCGCCATATTAATATATACTATTGTAGCGATGCAAATAATTCATGGCTATAAGTAAGCTAATGTTATTATTAATATTATTATTATTATTATTGTTATAAAGTTATTTTGATGATTTTCTTGAGATCATTCTTGAAATTCTGGAGGCAAGTTCTTAAAAATTGACATTTCGGTAATAAGGGCGTTCATTGTTTTAAAAACAAATATGTTGTGACGTTATGGAAATGATTTAATATAAAAGCTTTGCACAGAAGATCTTAGCAAGTCAGTTTTATTCTTGAAGTTTTAATGCTACTAGTTCGTGAATAATAAACGTCGGGTGAATTTTATATTGCCGTCCTCATCAGGAAGGCAAAGCTCTTCTGTACACGGAAGGGTTAGCTTGTGCTCTTCTGCAATCCGAAGGTAGCTCAAACATTATAGTTATCGGCCTCGGTCGGCTAATGACGTCCGTAAACGGATTGTCATTTCTCGACTGGTACATCGTTTTAAGAACCCACACCGACCCGCTTCGCCACACTATAATTGCCAAAACGCACAACATCTATATATAATTAGAATATGTGATCTGCTGTAATACGCTGAGTATTTCTGTGAAAGCGCAGGAGCGCCCCAAGATGGTGTGTTAGTCCCCCACATTTTACTGACAAACGTGAAAAAATTAACTGTTGGGGTTATAACAAAATGATTATAAACGACCGGATCCTTCCACTTTTCGCTGTGCTTCTCAACTTTAGACGGAGTTGCGACACCCAAGTGGAAGTACCTTGGAGATTACAAAGAATACCTGTTTATTATATTTAACATGGATTTACTCAGACACACCTAAACTACATGGAATTTTCAAATTTTTTAAAATGAAAAATACCCATTTACTTACAGATATGATTCTCAACCTTAAAATCAATAACGCGACAATAACCACAGATGCATAAGATTTCTGCTGAGAAAAGATTCAAGCGTTGGCTTCATGCAAACTCAGTCTGATCGCAGCGATATCACATCGCAATGAATTAACACCGGCAGCTCATTTACTGCGTTCTTTAATAGGATTTTCCCATATTATATGATATCAACGAGGACTCAGGCAGTACTTGTAAGCAAATTTTTGATAAACATACAAAATGCTTTCGAAATTAGATACCAATCAATATCAGAAGCAGCTCGCATGTGGAAAAAGGCTTTATTAGTGCGATCCAAAACCAATATAAATTACAGTTATCTACAAATTGCTGGTCCGATTTCATCTCGCTCAGTTTTGTTTTGCAATATGTATGTTTCCAAGATAAATTCTTACTTACACCATCCAAGACCTTCCTTTTCCGGAGCATGTGAAATATATAATTACTTTAAGACCGAAATAAACTAAATTGTTATTGTTGTTGTTGCATAATATATAACTCAAATTTTTACTGATCATGTGGCCTTAGATAGTATATCATTAATATAAATATAGACACAAATACTGGCTTCTTCGAGGCAAGAAAAAATCATCACGTTAATATTTTAGGTAAACTATGCAAATTAATTTCTCATAATACCACAATGGAACGCATTGTAGTCTATTAAATACGTATTAATACAAATATACACACAAATACTAACTTCTTCGAGGCAAGAAAAGAATTACCACGTTAATATTTTAGGTAAACTATGCAAATTAATTTCTCATAACACCACAATGGAACGCATTGTAGTGTATTAAATACGTATTAGTTTAAATATATACACAAATACTAGCTTCTTCAATGCAAGAAAAGAATTACCACGTTAATATTTTAGGCAAACTATGCATATTCATTTCTCTTAGTACCACAATGGAACGCATCGTAATGTATTAAATACGTATTAATATAAATATATACACAAATACTAGCTTCTTCGACGCAAGAAAAGAGTAACCACGTCAATATTTTAGGCAAACTATGCACATTAATTTCTCTTAGTACCACAATGGAACGCATTGTAATGTATTAAATAGGTATTAATACAAATATATACACAAATACTAGCTTCTTCGACGCAAGAAAAGAGTAACCACGTCAATATTTTAGGCAAACTATGCACATTAATTTCTCTTAGTACCACAATGGAACGCATTGTAATGTATTAAATAGGTATTAATACAAATATATACACGAATACTAGCTTATTCGAGGCAAGAAAAGAATTGCCACGTTAATATTTTAGGTAAACTATGCAAATTAAAATTTCTCATAATACCACAATGGAACGCTTTGTAGTCTACTAAATACGTATTAATACAAATATACACACAAATACTAACTTCTTCGAGGCAAGAAAAGAATTACCACGTTAATATTTTAGGTAAACTATGCAAATTAGTTTCTCTTAGTACCACAATGGAACGCATTGTAATGTATTAAACACGTATTAATACGTATTGTAACAGAATATCATATATGAACAGCAACTGCTCAATCAAATATCTTATACACTGCCATTCTAAGTTTTGTTGGTAAATAAAACACGAACCAAGTGTTTTCGTGTCAGCAAAAGTTTCATAAAAACTTGAATAAAAGCCAAATAGGCAGTTTCTGTGTAATTTTGGCCATTCGTTGAGGAAAACAAAATATAATATAAAGTTTTTGCTGTGCTCGCCGCCCACAAAAGTAAAGTATAATGTATACTTTTGAAAGACTCTCATAGCAATTATTGTTTCGTACACAGGCACCCATACTGCGAATGCTCAATTACCGCAAAAATCATATTTTAATGATTAAATTTACAATATAAACAAAAGGTTGCGCCCAAAAACACTAATAGGAGATCTTAGCATCTCTCCAACTTGTAATACAAACAGTCACCTATTTAGGCTGGAGAAGCACCGCAAGACATCGTTTAGAAACGATAAAAATTTAACTTGGCCCTCCGTGGCGTCGCATCTTTAGCTTGGACATAGTCAAAAGCCCTATAAGCTATAAACTAGTCGTCTATAATGAATTATCCTTCTTTTCTATAAAGCGTTTGTTTAACACAAAAATTATGTGTTTGCGGGAATTTATTACATCTTAAAGACAGGAATAATTTGTCTTCTTCCACACCACAAGACACATAGCCTAAATTTACCCGCTGCGTAAAATAAACATATGACTTTACATTGATTCATAAAGTTATAGAAAAAAGTTCAAATACACTAAAACGACAATAAACAGAGTAATGAAATTATTTTCAATATAATCAACTTACAATGAGCAACCGTACAGGCTTCGCGGATCACATGTGGGCTGTTTATGACCTAGAAAAATGGTAAAAAAATATAAAAGAGCGGGTCCTTTCGCGTTTCACTCCGCCAATATTGGTCAGATTTGATTGGTACCGTTATACGCGGCTCGACGTGCCGGTACAAATAATGTTCGTTACTGCCAATTATGACAATTTTTTTATTGGTTTACCACAAAGGTTCCTGCCTCGGTATCCAAAATTAAAAAAAACATTTTCAATGACTGCAAAAATTTTATATATCATTCGAAGAGCACCGATTAGATGAGTAGAATGGTGGTAATGAAACCCAAAAAATCCAAAAAATGTCATAAAACTTGCCAAACTGAATATTTCCAGAACTAGCTCATAGATTTAAATTTCCGCTGTGTCTTCAAAACTGACCAATTCCTGACAGGATGCTAACCGAAAAGACCGTTCTGGTTGTATTTCAAATGAAAGCTGTTCCATTTTCTGTTCATAATCTAGATCCAAAATTTCCTCTATGATCTGTGTAGAAAACGACAAATGCTTATTAACATAATCAAATAGTCAATAAAAGAGGTGCTAAACAGCCTGATTTTCAAGCCCTAGCTCAATGTCCGGCTCGGCTGTGGATGCTACCAGGCTTGATTTGGTTATGTTGTGCTCGAATCTTCATAGACTGTGATGGGATCGGCACGCGCTTCTGAAGGCAACCAAGGCTTACTTCGTCCCTTAAAGACTCTTAATAATTAAGTTTGTTATTACCAAATATTGTGGAGAACATATAACATATATAAGCCGGCAAACAAAGTACGTTAATCTAGCTACTTTGACATCTTCTAATGTGTCATGCCGTGTTTGTACGTGGTAACTACGGCTGTTCCTGCTGATGGCTGCATTATACGTTGGTTATGTTATAATTACGTTTTAGAAACGAGCTTTTAAGAGCCAACTGTACCTTTTGTAGATACACAAGATTCGGTGTGGGCCCGCTTTCAAAAGCAGATCTTCGGCTGAGCTCTGCACGGCTTTTCGTACAGCATAGCAGGCTCGGACAGGCAAGGCGCTAGCGCCTAGCGAACTATGGAGCCTAAACACTGCCTCTAGGGTACAAACCGACTCGACGATTATTTAATCATGTATCCCTGGAAGTGACAAACATCAATTTGTGTTGAAATTCATTTGTCCCGACATTATATGTTCTAAGTTAACGGTATTGAGATATAGCAGTTGACCCGTATTCTGATGTGAAGTGATTTTATTAACAGGCCCATTCCATTCCTTGCTGTATGGAAATGCAAAAATTACGCTTTTTTATGCGATAGTACAGGCTTTTTTGATCGTCCTCCGCAGGGTTTCGTTTGCGGACTTGATAACTGAGGGTAACATTTCGCAGATTTATGTCACATAGATGCACACATACCTGAAACCATCTTCCCATCATACGGTCAACATCAACGTTAATAGAAGGCGCAGAGAGTGATTCGAAAACACTATTTGCTATATCACGGGTCTGATCTTGGGGAAAGACTCGACTTAGCGAACCGCTGAGCAGCTGATTTGCTGGAGAAACTGCTTGCGGTATCAGCGTGGCAATAAGATAGTTGAACATATCAAGCCCTGGTATTGTATTTACGCCTGGGATTCCGGGTGTATCCTGTGGTCCTGGGAAACCTGGAACCGGAATCGGGGCTACGACGGGTCGTCTATTTTGGTTGGAATTAAACGCGGAAGCCGCTGCGCCAATACCACGTAAGTCGACAGGATTAGAGCGACCAAAATTAAAAGCATTCGGTGAACCCGATTGACGCTTTGATCTAAATATTTGATCACCATGTTTCTCCGCATCTGCGCCAAGGTGTGTCCCTATACTATGAGAGTTCGAATAACGATTCGCTTCTAATAAAGCAGCATTCGATAATATGGCCCGGAACATGCACATAAACGCCAGAAAACTCACTACTGTGAGGATTTCCATGAAACCGTATGCGGCTTGCATATCTCTAATGTTTTCTATGTCGGTGGATTCATACCAGAAGCAGCATCAACCAGATATATCAGTTTGTTGTGCTGAAAAACTGTAAATCCGTATCAATCGCTTTTAGATATGTCGAATAATTTTAGTTTTTAATCCAAATTAAATCATTACATACAAGCTTATATTAAAATTATTCCTATACGCAGGCGGTAGAACCTGAAATACTGCATTTTCTGCTTTATCATGCCATTATTAAGTATATATCTTGTCAAAGGTTCATGATAATTTTTCGAGAAGACCATGACGCTCTTAGACATCACCATGCAGACACGTGTGGCATGACTAGATCTTTTAAGAGACTGTTATCTTTCTAGTTCTTTGGATCGGTAGCTCCAACTTATTTTTTTGGGGGGGTGGAAGAGTTGGAGTGTGGGGGTCAAGATACCGAAGACAAAAACTGTTCTGGCACCCAAGTTTTGTGTAGTCATAATATTCCCTGAAAACCGCGGTCGGGGGAAAGGGGTGAGGCAACGCTTTATTATTTAATCTGACCCCAAGATTTAAAACGACCTCATCGTTTGTTTTGAGTCCCTCTCAACTGGAGGGTTAGAACAAATGTTCTCCATGACGTATGCATCTCATAAACTAAGGGGATAAGGTAGAAATCGCTAGGCTGGACGCGTTTACCTTATGATTTGGAAGTGTGTCACACTTTTCTCAAGAAAACATTACGAATTCTTGATATTAATATTTTTACGATTCTAATTTTGCTTATTTTATGATTTTCTTGTATAATAGCAAAACTTCCAAATACGAACAGAATGTTTCACATATAATGAGTAAAAAATCGAAAAAATATACAATTAGAAATTTGAAGTGCCCCGAACTATGCTTTTTGGAAATTTAATGTATTTTTGCTGTTATTGAATATTAATACTCGGAAATTATTGCTTCAGTTAAAATAAATATTTACGGTACTTGTGTCCCAAATTGAAATATTCATGCGGTTGTTGACTTAGTAATAAGTTCCGCCCTTTATAGCGGTATTGCACGGCCAAACCATATATTTTTAATACAAAATTAGATATATATTGTCTTTTACTTTTTCTTTGAATCGATCTACAAGCCAAAAAATTTAATGCTTGAAAATTTAAATGCCGTTTGCATAGACCGAGTATTGCTTGCGAAAATCACGTAGTAATTGCTCGATAATTTCCGTGACCGTCGGTATATAGGAAGGCACTGGATTTCACAGACTTAATACTTGACGAGTATCGCAATCATTTATAAATTAAGCGACATAGCTAATCTCATGATGGTCTCAATGCGGCATATAGTATATATCATCAAAAAATTAAAACATTTGAAATTAGTTTTATGGGAAAATAAAAGAAAATTTATTTAACTGTTTTAGGAAATGTGTTTGTGTTGAACTATCAAAGACATCATAGAAGCTAGAAACTTCAAAGATTATAATTATATGTTAATGTCGTCAGTAGATTTTGGCTTGAGTCATAGAAAAACTTTAGTGTTAGCTAGTCGAAAAAACAATGACACATTTATCAGCAATAAAGCGTACATTTTATATTGGAAAACGATTTTGGATGCTGTATTGTTTTATGTTTTGAATTCGAGTGGAACGAGAATTTTCAATTTTGGCTCTGGAGGGGGGTTGAGGAGGTCCTGTCTGTGTGTGTGTCTCGCACCTGGATCTCGATAACTGTTGGGCCGATTTTGATGTACGATAGCTCATTCGAACCGCAATGGTAGATTTAGGTGTAGTGAAGGAGCCCGATTTTTGAATTTTTTCCCGTGGGAAAAGTTATGGGGCAAAATGACGTCATTTTGGCCCATTTTTCGGGAACCCCCTCCCGTTTTGCGACTTTTCTCAATAAGTAATCGAGTTATCCGCAAACTAATAGGCCTATTCCATGTAGCTTTACGAGGGCTTTCCAGTGATATATAACAAGTTTTTCAACTACTTCCCAATCTGGAGTCTATAAGCTTATAGTTGGCGCCAAATTTCATATTTGGTGAAAAGTCGTGGGAAATCCACCTAAATGTGTGTTTTTTGTTGCTTTTAGCGTCTTATATGGGGTTTTCTGGGCAGATAAACTCATTGCAAGTGTTAAAAATATTGTTGGGCAAATTTTTTTTACACTTCTGGTTCATACTTGGCATTAAAAATGTCGTTTTCGAAATTTTTGGTGATAAGTCGTGGGAAAAGGACCTGAATGTGTCTTTATTGTTCGTTTTAGTGTCAGATATGGGGTTTTCTGGGCCGACAAGCTCATTGCGAGTGTAAAAAATACTGTGTGGCAAATATTTTTCACACTTTTGCTTCGGGGGATTGTTCTCACCACTCGAATTCTGGCTCTCAAGCGAGCTTCACTAGTATTAGACTTTGTGAAGCATGGCTCAACAACCTATGCTGTTTGAAAGTCCAATGGTATTATAGAGTATTTGCTTGAAGCTAAAATTTTTATCTTTTTACGAGAAAAACGTCACAACAGCTTACGTGGCCATGTCAGGGTTACGCAAGGAAATTTTACTATTGGCTACTACAATAGAACTAGAAATAGAGAACAAGGAACAAGTTTTAGCAAACTTGGAAATCTATCTAATTTTATGCCAACTTTTATATTGCATTCTTATATGGTTTTGTTGACAGCTGTATTGCTCACTGGGAAGGATACAGAGAATCCTTCTGGTTTAAAAAGCCGTGTCGACACCGATGTATAGGCTTCCCTGCAGATCGTGCTTACTTTACTGGCAGTGCCGAGAGAATAGTAGTGAAAAATTGTTGAACGATGTGTTTTTAGAAACAAAAATGTTGAATGATTATATCTATTTTCTTAGTAAAATATACGGTAAATGTTCTGTTAATCGTAATTAGAATACATGTTATTTCAGAGGAAGCGCAGTAACAGTTCTATGCATAAAAATATTTAGCACGGTGTTGTCAAAATTACACTCCATGATTACAGTTCGTTAAAAAGTAGTCCTAGATTTTTTCGGCATAATTCATCGTATGGGTTCATTGGCCGCTCAGTACCAATATTGACACTAAATACATGATGCGTTTAAATATATTATGAATCTTTGGACGTTATAGGCCCTGTTTATCGCAACGGGCGATTCCAATTGACCTGATATTTTAAATGACAGGAAACCACAATTGACATAAAATTGTTCCGATGTTTGCCTCATTGTGTACAACGCCAAAATTTATATCGAATGGTTCCATTCGCAATACGACACGAAAATTGCTTACTGAAAAACTATTCTATTAAATATATATTCCAAAGTGTAAAACAGCAGCGTATCCCCCGTTGATCATGTTGTGCTAACTACTTTGTTCACATATAAGCACATAAAGACCGGGGGTTATCCCTCACACGTCGAACGTCCTAACGACACCCCGGGACGAAACTCAAAGGCGTCGAACGCACCACACCCCTCCCCCTTCTCACCAAACGCCGGCGACCGGCTGACCACCCTGCGAGGCCTCGGCTATTCCCCTTCTAGCACTTTGGCTCTTGAGCATGTGGTGCAGTTTTTGAACCATGCTCCGATAACAATTGGGTCTATTTGCTCCTGTATCCTTTCAAATGAAAATTCTGATCATCTAAATTTATTTACCTAAAGCCATTATCAAATGGAATGATATACTTTAATTCTGCTATGTTCTGTTGAATGATAATTTGACTATTTTTGGCTCATTTTACTTGATCTGAGAACCAAAAATTATGGTAATGTTGAGTTATTGTGATCAGTATGTATCCCCAATTGTACAAAAACGTCTTCTCAATAGTACCTAAGGTCCCGAAATGCATATAAACGAGCTGACTTCAAATTATCAGGAATATCATAG
>JASANE010003914.1:0-11515 GCA_030248225.1 Trileptium ribeirensis
GTTATTGGCTATAAAATATTGATGTAAAATTTTTAACTAAGCACCACACATAAATATACATGTAGGATTAAAGTGCTAAATATATAATAAACATGTAGTTAATATGTGACAGAATTATATAGACTCCTGTATATATCAACTGTGTGGTACGGCCCACAGCGCACAATATGGCAAAATAATGTCGCAGTTTGTGGGAAGTGAGAAAAATTTGAAATTTATCGTACCGTTTTTTAGAAGAGGATATTTCGATAATTAACCAACAATACAAATTTTAAGAGAAGTTCAGAACAGATAATGATATTAATATTATTACTTCGTGCATATAACTGCTATGTCAAACCCATTCTTGAGTATGCAAGCTGTGTCTGGTCACCAGTTTATCTGTCTGACATTGACTTAATTGAACGAGTCCAACGTAATTACACGCGCCGTATATATATAACAGAGAGATGCTCTACTGACTACACAAATCGTTTGAAACAGTTGAACATTGAATCACTTGAACTGAGGCGACTCAAAATTGATCTAGCTACGATGTTCAAATACGTTCTCGATCTCGTTGGAAAATCGGACCATGAGCTATTTCATGTTTTCAACTGCAAAAACACGCGAGGTCATCCATTTAAATTGCGTCAGCCAAGTGCAGAACAAATTCACCAAGCCATTCTTTTCTGGCTCGCAATATTAACATTTGGAACAACCTGTCCGAATATGTGACCGGTATGCTCTTGGTAGCTGCTTCAAGCCTCCAACTATTTAAGGAACTTTTAAAGGAAATATATTTGGGCCAGTTTCTTAAATTTAGTAGAAACCTTTAAATAAATGTTTACCCTTCTGTTTCTATTTTACTTAACCAAAATATTTTGTATCGTTTCCTTACCATTATTGTTGTATTTAATATTAATACACTATAAATTGTTTTGTCGACTAAACTTATTATATTATATTTTATTTTACACAGATGTATAGGCAGAGGTTTTACCCCCTTTCTGCCTTTACATTATTCATTTCCTTATATGAATTATCTAGCTTATTATAAACGTGTGTGGCAATGTTCTTCGAACGATAGTAAGCATGCTGTGCGTACAAAGCATAATGAATTCTCATTCTTGAGTCGTTTGAACGCGTTTCAGAAGCAGAACGTTGCAGTAAATGTATGTATTCTCGTATGTATCATAGGAACTGAATAAATTTGGAATTTGGATTTTAGATTAAGGAATACCCGCAGAGTGGTTTCAAACTGGTGCTGCATTTCTATTGCGCCTTTCTGTTGGCGGTTCACATCGGTCAATAATAGCCAGATAATGTGTGGGATATAAAAATATTTGGATGGCCTAAAGTATAAAAAAGTTCCAAAAAAGCTTTAAAAATCTGTCAGTATTTCCATTGAGGCCTTGCTAAATAAGTTTGCACGTATTGCATACAAATGTGAAATAAAAATCAGCGGGACTGTTCTCAGGGAGTAGCGGGCTATGCTTACAGCGACGTGTACAAATCAATGACGTCTAACAGGAATTCTGTGTGAACTAAAATTTTTTCGAGGGCGTAGCCGAGACGGATGTTTCACATCGTCGTCGTTCACAGAGAAATGTATGCACTCAGCCAACATCGTTAACATGTGCGCACTTATGGATTTACTTAGTACCCAGAGATTTTATAAAGTATATATACTATAAAACAATATAAAATATACCTTGCAGTTATTTTGTACCAGAGATTATATGCCTACCAATAAGTGACACCAAATAATTAATTGTCAAGTTTTTCGCAGCAATGATTTTCCCTTATATCAAGGTAAATTGATTATTTGTGCAATCTTGTATCGGCAAACGGTGCATTTAAAATGTCGGCATAGATTGATGTTCAAATTTCATCCAGGACTCTGGAGTGCAATTACTTACCGTATGACACAAAGCATGTGTGTACGAGCAGTAATCGTTGTAGTCGAATTCTTGCGACTCTCCAAGATTACAGACATAGGTAATGCTTTGAGGAATAATTTCCTGATAACGTTTGATATTTTCCATTTTTCTGCTGTTTAAGAAATCGTTAAATTAAAGTAGTTTCTTTATATCTAAAATATATATTTAAGCGTATTTTAGGCAAAATTTAGTCAATCGCTTGATTAATAAATATTATTGGTGAGCCAAATTTAATATTTATTAATAATTTATATTCAAAACAAGTTTAGTTACACATGACTATATTATGATTCTTGTGTCTAAAATATATATTCAAGCGTATTTTAATCACACTTTAATTAATCGCTTGATTATAAATGTATTTTTATTGGTGAATAGCAATTCTACCATATTATAAATAAGTTGCATACAATACAAGTCTAGCTACATATGCTCAGACTATGCTTAAATTGCTATACCATTATCGTGTCAGTTAACTCAAAATATCAAAATAATACGAAAGCCTGAGCAAATAGTCCAACTGGTCAAGTAATCGTACAGTGTTGACTCTAGGTACAACTAGACATTAAATGAGCACTAAAACTATTCTCTCATTTTCTGCTTCGCCGGATATGGATTGGAAGGTGCTACCGAAGACATCAATCACAGGTAACAGTTACCAACAAACAGAAATTTAGCAAAATGTGGTTTGTCATTATTACTGAATAATTTCTTCCTTCTTTTCAGAGAGATAGAACATTTTGTTGTCTCGATATACAGTACTAAAACGCGATATTTTTTTGCAATAGCTACAACACAGAAACGGATTCACTTAAGTTACTAGACTTTCCTAATTACTTACTTTCGTTAGCAAACGGAGGAGAAACAAAGCACCGTTTCCGAGCCAAAATCAGCTTTGGTTATGTTATTACCTGTAAATGGTACGAGCAAGCTTATACTGGATTTACATTGTAATGTCCCCGTGATTTGGAGCTGCTGTTCCTATGTAGTCAACACTATACTGCACAAACGGTGTCAGTCACACCGCCGCTGTAATTGTAAAACTAAATCTGTTGTAGACACCGTACTTCAAAGTCACTTTATTTTAGAGTGTGCTTACTAGCATGGTTTATTTGTTTAGACGACGTTATGGACACCAGAATCTATCGTTCGTAAGGTATGTAAGACATCGCTTGTAAAAAAACCTTGGTTTTCAAGATAGTAACTCTTTAAAATGTACCGCGGCTTGACGCCGTTATTAGTATGAGTTTGTTAGGAAATCTAATTTAATATCAATGCTCTTATATTTATCTTCCTACCAGAGAAAACTAATGTTTTAGAGCAAAATCAGCATGGATTTTGCTGTCCTAATTTGTTATCACCTAGCAATGAAAATACCTGTTAAGCGAAATTTTTCATCATGTCTGTAATCTTGGTTGAAGTACCTATTGTAGTATAGCGAACTTCATAGATCGGTTAATGCGTCAAAAACTAATATTTTGGGCTAATATTTAGCGAATGGTTACCGTTATGCACTGTAACTTGGTAGTGTTTATATGAAGATTGCTGTAATACTTATAGCGTACACAACGCTATATCTAGTCATTTATATATAGCTGCCTTTATGGGGAAACAATGGCTTTAAAACTTAAGTTATGGTCAAAATTAGCTGAAATTTTGCTCTCGACATCTTTAACTTAGCAGCAAATTTTCATCTCTACGATGATCAACAAAGCTGAAATCTCTATAGCAGTGACAACACTCCCATGGTCTTTTTCTTCACTATCAATTATGTATTCAAAACTCGCGCTTTGAACTAAATTCAATACGTTGTTTCCTGTTATCGTCTGAAACATTCTGAACTAAAAGGAAGACGGGGCTTGTGAAAACTTCCCAAGCGTTTATGATTTTATATCATATATTTATTCTATAGTAACATCCTTTAGTCATGACCGTTATACGGAACATACTTTGCAATCCAGAACATGCATTAAAAGGCGTTTGATATTAGTGTTGAAATGATTTATTGGACAAAACAACGTAATGCCTCCAGGACAATCGTAGATTTCTCGTCAAAAAAGTGAATAGTAAAAGTGCTGAAAAATTCCCTAGTATATAGCTTCATTTCGGCTTCACCTTTTATACTTGTCGAACACTAATTTTAGCCATACAAAACTAAATGGGCTCTGCTAAGCTGAACGGTTTCAGTGCAGCGACCAATTTTGGTTGCTCCATAGCTTTTGACGCAAATGAGTAAAACATATGATTGTAGTTGGTAACAATGTTGTGCGATTGAATGCCAATATAAACAAGCAAGTTACGCCATGATCTTGAATAATTTTTCAAAACGTTCCCTATTAACGCTTTGGGTGTTAATTTCAGCGAATTTTTTCAAAACTGATAAATTTTTCAGTAAATCCACCGTAACACCAAAAGGTACACTAAAACAAAATTGTCATCAAATAACAAATTAAATACTGACTTTTTAGAGTTCAAACATCATATTGTATGACTTTAAATATGGCGTACAATATTTGTTTAAATGAGGAAACGTCCCTTAATACCACGCTGTTCCGGATTACCCGATTCTCATTTATGCAGTGTGTTGAAAGTATCGTTTTATACGAAACGTACTGAGGACTTAAATACATATTGCAGCCGAGCACTATAAGCGTAACCAGAAAATTTTTTGTCGGAGAACACACGTATTGAGGGACTACTCAACAGTTTGATCTTGTGGTTCCAAGGAAATAATTTTTGTATCCGAAATGAGGGGGAGGCATGGCCCTTTAATGCGCCCACTATGGCGACGCTCATGCATCCAATACATATATAGAGACGCTCATGTGTTGAAAGTATCGTTTTATACGAAACGTACTGAGGACTTAAATACATATTGCAGCCGAGCACTACACTTACCTCCAACTATAAGCGTAACCAGAAAATTTTGTGTCGGAGAACACACGTATTGGGGGACTACTCAACAGTTTGATCTTGTGGTTCCAAGGAAATAATTTTTGTAGCCGAAATGAGGGGGAGGCATGGCCCTTTAATGCGCCCACTATGGCGACGCTCATGCATCCAATACATATATAGAGAAGAACGCTGGGGACTATCAAGCGTTCAATTTCTTTAATTTAACATGAAATATCAAAGTATAACAATAGTTCGAATAAATAAAGCTGTTACTTAATTATATTGTCAATGAATATCCGTAAAATCGATAAATTACTACTGTTTACTAGAACCTAGCCGCCTTTACATGCTTTATTGCCCCGGCATTAGTTATTGGGTTCTCAATTATTATGCGGCGTTTACGTTATAATGTCCCCACTGTTTGGAACTTTTTCCCCTGTAGTCGCAACCCTACCGTATAAACAGTCACGGTGATACCCATACTGTAAATCAATTGTCGAGGGTGCACCACACACCCCTAGCTACTACATTTTTTCTTGGCAGTGTCGTACACACCATTAGCTACAAATTTGGCTCGAATTAACTATAACGGACACCGTCTGTAGCGAATGCGCTTTATTAGTCAACTGTGCTGTGTAGTTTTTCTTAAATTCTAGATATTTGTTTCCAGGCTATATGAACATTGATGAAACAGTGTCGCACACTGTCAATAAAACTGCAAGAAGACACAGTGTTCTTGACACTGGCAAGAACTGACTTACAATACCCCTATCTAGCTACCTTTGAAAAAATTTATACAAACATGAGGGTGTCTAAGACACCATATTGTCGATAGTTTGCCAGTCACTGTTTGGTATACATACGTTCCAAATTCTTGGGACATTATAACGAGAACGCTGCATTAGAGACATCTAATTTTTACTTAAAGTCGGTTAAAACACAACAAATATATAGTAAGCTTTCCTAAAGGTAACACTCGGTCATAAAATTGACGCAATATATATTGCAAAACATCCAGTTACTTCCACAGCGAGCGCAAACAGAGCAATTATGGCTATTCTGCGCTCAGTTATTATTTGGTGATTCTAAATTGAGCTGTCGGAACACCATTTAAATTTATAGAATAACACAGCGGTAATTCATTAATGGCACCTCTATTTTCATTTTCAACGTATACCAAGAGAGTAAACCCTTTTACGTCTAAGGCTTCCTCCAATGGCGAAAAAAACGAAAAGTTCTGCAATTTCTAAATCACGAATTTTGAATATATATATATATATATATATATATATATATATATATATATATATATATATATATATATATATATAATTGAACCGTATTATTTTAGCTATAGGACTAGCACTTGCCCTAATTGATGTATGCCACTAAAATATTGTTGCTTTAATTGCATTTAGCGGCCCCGAAAATATACAAACCCATTTTACTCATTTGCTTTGCAACTAAGTTGAATAGACGGGAAAATATTGTTTAGGCTAAAACTTCAGTATCTTTCCAGTTTATACCGTACCACTTACTAGCATAACAACATGCTTTAGTATGCGTTTGAAATAATGAAACTAATGTTTGTAAAAACTCTATAAGCCAATCGCTAACCTCAAACAAGGAATATTTTGAAAATTTTGCTTTTGGGATATTTTCGAACGGTAGCTCATTGCTCTAAAAATGCATATGGGATAAAAACTCCATAAGATTTACGTTGTAACTCTCCATGAGTATAATGATGATCTCCATATTTATATATATCGCTAACCTCAGACAAGGAATATTTTGAAAATTTTGCTTTTGGGATATTTTCGAACGGTAGCTCATTGCTCTAAAAATGCATATGGGATAAAAACTCCATAAGATTTACGTTGTAACTCTCCATGAGTATAATGATGATCTCCATATTTATATATATCGCTAACCTCAGACAAGGAATATTTTGAAAATTTTGCTTTTGGGATATTTTCGAACGGTAGCTCATTGCTCTAAAAATGCATATGGGATAAAAACTCCCTAAGATTTACGTTGTAACTCTCCATGAGTATAATGATGATCTCCATATTTATATATATATAAGTAGATTTATTGTAATAATAAAGTTATTGCCTTATTAAATCGCACTTTATTTAGTATCAATCGTTCAGTTACAGAATTATATTTGGAACAAAACGCAAGTAAACCATTTACTCGACTATTTGTTGCTTCAAACTATATAAAAAAAGTACATATATATCTAATTTTGGGCCACTGTTTTCGTTCGTGTTCAGTCTTAAATGTTGTTCACAAATATACAGTACTATGTTTGTATGGAAAAAGACATTATCCTTTTTTATCGTACAAAATGCAATTATTATTATTTAGTGTCAGCTCTAATCGGCAATTTAAGCCAGTTTCATAACAAAGAAATACTATCGAAATCATTCACTTCAGTACAACGAGATTCATATAATCTCAACACCTTAGATTTAAAGATAATCATTTATATAGTTTCGTTTTACTGCCAATAGAGCTGAGATATTGATTTCGATTTTGTTGCGCTGCAAGCAAATTTATATGTAAGTAATTTAGTTATTAGTAATATAGCCAACGTGCGTTCAAAGAATTGTTCGCACTGTTGTGACGAGTTTAAACGAGTTTCGATGAGTGAAATCAACGCAACCATGTGCACAAGTTGGAACGCACGGCGGGCTGTGCTACACCCGACTTGTCATACATGTAACTGTGCGTTCAGATTTTTTAACGCACGGCTTCAACTATATAGGTAAGTGATGTCACAAGTATATTTGAGCCACACGGTTAACCGTTTCATAAATTTATTTTGTAAACGTTAATGGTGGTCGTCGGTCATGATGATTAGAGCTCTCGACTCATGAACAGTCAATATCAAGTAAACTATGAGTCAATAATATCTCTTTGAGTTTTCAGCATAACAATATTTTAAAATTTTGAAGATAATAGGTATTATTAATTCATTTTTTATGTATAATTTGAAAATACATGCACATATAATTTAAATGAGTTCTACCTTCGTATTTTCAAATAGACACCCTTTATATAGTGTTTTACTTCAATTCAATTTGGTATAGCTTTTGTAGTTATGCAAACCCATTTACGGCAGATTGCAACAAAGGAATGAATTGCAAGGGCGTAATCACAAGCGGAAAATTGCGGTGGTCTGAACGAAATTTATGAAATACTGTCGAGCCGTAAACTGTTAGCATAAACATGATATGTAGAATTTAAATTAGACATGGACATTGGGTAGTAAATGGCTGCCCGAGTACCCGATTCGACTAAAGTACCAGGACACCCGATTAAGTACTCGGGTAAAGACACTAATTTTGGTAGTTCTCATAAGCGGCAGGTATCTAACTCACATTTATGTATCTGTGAAGTTCAAATTAGACGCCGAAATCTGTAAATAATGCTTGTAGATTGCAATGATGTCAAGCTAAAAGAAATTATTTCCTCCGGCCCATCGTACGGTACTGCGCATCGACACGTAGATAGTGGCAAAAGAAAATGGTGTGAAGAATCACTTAAGGCAATATAACTTACACAGACTGTGTTATGAGGCCATCCCATAAGAATACAGGTTCAGAGGTAGAAAAATAAAAAGTGCTATTATAGAAAATATATATTTCCTATAATACATATGCATATCTATATCTGTATATAACATTGACATGAATATTTTCTATAATGACGCCATAGAAAATATATATTATTGCAATTGGATTTTCCCTATGTAATACAAAACTTTGACTCTGCAAAATATATGTTTGACACCTTTATTTCCTAAACTCAAAGATGCACACATACATATGCTGTTTCGACCTGTAGGCAAGGTAACCGTAGCCTAGGAATTATTAACAGATCGCAACTGATACTACTCCAAGCTGATACCACACCGTCATGCGTTCCAAATTAGTAACCAATATTTGTAAAGCTTCTGCTAAAGATACATCATGCTGTTTCTTGGTTACTGCGTTTAGTGCATTAACGCCGATGTTTATTACAACGACTTCAACTCACGAACAAATAGTTGGATATTCGTATTTTATCAACATATACTGGGTTTAACATATTAAGAGTAATCATTAGTATGTTTCCTTTTTTTCTTCCACTACGGGCAGCTAATCAACTCTTAGTTTTAAACTAAAATTAAGTTGAATATTGTTGTTTCTGTATATAATATAGAAAACCCCATAAAGTGATTTGATAAAATTTTCACAATACGGGTGTTTTGCAACTGTAGGCTTAATATCTAGCCGATAGAAACCTTTAGCCACTGACTAAGAGATCAAAACTAACAAATTTTGTTTTTAAAATTGCATACGTATCACATCTTATTACTACAGATTGAAGATAATTGCTTGGAAATATTAATTATGGTTGGTTAAATTTTGGCAGTCGGCTGGGACCTATAATATGCACATCATCGACATGTTCCTAACGTCGTCCAATCTACGAAATATATAGCCGATATCCAAAAGCAATATTTTAAGCAAAGATTTTTTCACATTTTAAGGTTACATTGGCTTTGGGATGCCTAGCTCAACTAGGCTCAAGTTTTTGCTGTGCTTGTGTAGGTCTGTGGTAGGCGTGTGCCGTTGATTTCATGCCGAGATTTAAGATATGTTCCGAAAACGGTGCAAACGTATTTTCCGTGTTAGAATCTATCAATCTTCCGGCCTCATCTTGCTAATTAATATTGAAAAGCAATGACGCTAAACCAACCGGTTTCAGCGTAGTCTCAATATTGTATGTACCAAATTACAGAGCTCGGATACGATAATGATGGATGAGTTCAGGAAACATAGAAGCTTTCATTCCTCGTGCATTGGGTGAAATTGTTTTGGACTGTAGGTGATTTATAACTAACGTTTGATTTTTCAAGAGAAATGGGAAAAACAACAGTGTTATACCTATTTTCGATAATTCACAAGTCGTGTTCCTTTAATTAATTTTCCAATCTCACCGCTCGTGAGTTTCCACCTCAGTGCCGTTTACTACTGCGTGTGAGTTTTGATCTTACTTAGCTAGGGTATAGCTGATTATTTGATAATAAGCAGCGGTAAACCTAAACATAAGCTAAACGATAAAGGAGTTCGAGCAGTGCATGCTGCCAAAACAACCTATCACCCTTTTAAATCAGGCCGATAACCAGAGATAATATACCCGCAGCAATGGATTTAAGGATAAAAAGTAAATAATTTCAATTTTGTTAACAAAACTCTTGTATGTAGCTAAAAATTCAAGAGGCTTATATAAGTGCTACAGGTCTGATTAACTTTCGGGATCAGAATATTGAGAACGGGACTTTAGCGTTTCATCCACAGCTCTGAGAGTTAGATTGGAATTATAGCTTTCTCGAGTATGAATATCCTAGCTCGTTCGCTACATGACTTATCGCTGAGAAAATCGGATGTCCATGAAAATTCCCAAATAGCAGTCATTTTTGCGTGATTTTAATTTTCTGCATATGGTTAAAATAAAAAGTTAGCTCAATCCTTAGCGTTTGTTATTTTAAGCCCTATGTACACTGTTAAAATCTTAGTACTGAGTGTTGTTAAAAAATATTGCCTATAAAATTTTAGTACTGAATGTAAAGGAATTATATCCTTAACTTTAATTTGGAAAATGATTCCTTTATATATATGTAAGAAATTATCCCTTCACTAAAATGTGAAAAACTATGGGAAATATTTCCTAAAAAAATTAGTACAGAACATTCAGTACTAACATCCATGCTATTTAGGCAATATTTACTTTAAGACTTTTATTCTTACATATGAAGAAACTTTTTTCTTAATATAATAATTGGAATAATTTCTTAACTATATTGTACATAAAAATTTCCTACATATTGGACAAAAATTTCTCTTCTAATATGCAGATAATAAGGAATATTTTCCTAATTATATAGGGCAACTGAAATTTCACATATTTATCGGAAATTATGTTTTTTTAATATTGATATAAATAGTTTGCAAGTGTGTTGTAGTACGCACGCTTTGTGTGGTTCTTTAAGAAACCGAGCAACAGTTCCCAAATAGCATAGTGTCTAACGCACAAGGATCGTACTGAAACGATCCAGGTTCAGGTTACCAGTGGTTTAAAAGTCACAATATAGGAATGCACAAAAATTTCACAATTATACAAAATGTTTCACATTATACCAAATTCTGGAAAGGGATAAAGGAAATAATTACGTCTTCCGAGATGGTTAACTTTGTCAATTCTAATCCAAATAGTGCAATTAATACTGAAAAATGGTTTTTGGAATAACGAGCAATTACACGTTTATTGTAAACATAATTTACTACTTCTCAATCATGAAAATTTACTAAGTGTAATTAGGGATTGTGATTATACAACCCAGTACTATAACCTGAAGAAAACTTGTTATCACGATTTTAGCATAACCAATGAAACGAGAATACAATGCGTCAAACTTCGCTTATACTGAGTCAGCGTTTGAGTTAAACTCAAGTTTAGGGTTAAGAGAGGACCGGCTCAATAGACAAGCTAAACAGACTCAACGGTTTTGCTGTGGATAAAGATAAATGCATATTAGGGCTTTTATAAACACGTAAATTCATCAATATACGGAAAATTTTTGTCATTACATCACAGTTTGTGTATAACAAATTCTGAATACACTATTAAAGGTTTTATTTTAAGTC